>JAEANM010018475.1:0-12630 GCA_017656035.1 Myanophis thanlyinensis | reverse complement strand
TACATACATACATACATACATATTATTCCACTGGTATGTACATATTGTACTGGCACTGTAAGTCTGTCATATTAGTCTAGTTGTGGTGTTATGTTTCATTTAGAAGTCTCACAGCCCATGGATAGAAACTTTTAAATGCAACCCAACACCACAACTGGACTAATATGACAGACATACAGTGCCAGGACACTTGCAACCTTCATAAATATGAGCCCATTGCCAAGCATCTGAATTCTGACCATGTGACTATAGAGATGCTTCAATGGTCATAAATGTGAAAAACTCAGTTTTTTTCAGGGCTGTTGTAACAGTCACTAAAAATGGTTATAAACTGAGGACCAACTGTACTTCTAAAAATCTTTCTTTTATTTATATTCTATTAGGGGAGAAATGAATGGACAAACTGGAAAGTTAGAAGAGGTTGAGTTGGAAAGATTCCCTCCACAACTGACTGTGGACATTGTATTATGTATTATTTAGTGTCCCATCACAGGGAAGTATCTTCATTTTTGTCCATATATCTAGCCTTCTGCCCCTCAGTATGTAGCTTGAACATTGAAACTTGGCTTCCACACTGAATAAATTTAACAAACATAAAGCCTTAATAAAAGAGTCGAATTCACATTCGGTTGCTTTAGAATTCCCCCTTTATTTGTAACAGCTGAGTAGCTTTAATTCTCCTCATCTTTGTTTTGTTTCTCTGTTTCATTTCATTATTATTTGCTTTGCTTTGATTCATTTTACTTACTTCGTTTGGGCTTTATAATGTTGAAAACAAAATGAATGAATCTACCACTCACTGAATCCATTTCCTAATGTGGCAGCATATAAAATATTAGACAATCAGAACTTACACACGAACAATGTAAGCTTTCCTTTCGCTGTGCAATTTGATTTCTAACTATACAAGCTGTTTAGCTCTTCTGTCTGCCTGTCTGTCTGTCTGCTTGTCTGCTTGTCTGTCTGTCTCTCTCAGAATGGCCCTTGAAAATAAATTTTTTTAAAAAAATACCTAATTCAGTATTCAGAGTGGCATTGTTTGTGGTGACCAGTGTTCTGCATATATGATCCTTTTCATAAGTCCACATTTAGTTAGAATGTTTTCTACACTTTTACACACATGCACATAGGCACACGCTGGAAAGACCATTGCAAAGAACGTGTGAGTTGGGAATAAAGTAGGCAGAGAACAACAATTCTGGTCTGAGGAGTAAACATTAGCAGTAAAGGGGTGAAAGTGATCATTTATGGAGGCGATATAATATATTGAAGAAAATGTAAGGAAAAACAACAAACACACACTTTGATTATATTCTTATTTAGTAACCTCTAGTTCATTCACAAGAATCCATATTAAGTACAGAGTACTGTGTAAGCAAATCAAAGCCCATTAAGAGTGTCTAGAGATGATGCTTTATGTATCTCAAAGTATATGACAAAAATGCAGAATCACCAAAATAACTCATTAATAGTACAACAACTTACTTTTTATTTAACACTTTTCTCTGGTGAAGATAAACATGCTCCAGTCTGAAAATAAATAAGCCAGATGTATATACATTCTATTTCCATTCAATTTCTTATTGTATTATAAAGTAACATGTCTGTGCGTATAAAATCCCTTATGCCACCAATCTTGAAATTCTGAGCTTGGACAATCTGGAGCTCCACCGCCTGCAGTCCGATCTAAGCGTAGTACATAAAATTGTCTGCTACAATGACTTACCTGCCAACGACTACTTCAGCTTCAAACACAATAATACGTAGGCATCAATACAAACTGAAGGTAAACCGCTCCAAACTCGATTGCAGAAAATACAACTTCAACAACAGAGTAGTCAATGCCTGGGATACTCTACCCAATTCCGTTGTTACAGCCTCAACCCCTCATAGTTTCAACCTCAAACTGTCTACCGTGGACCTCACCCCATTCTTAAGAGGTCCCTAAAGGGGGCATGCATAAGGACACCAGCATGCCTACCATCCCTTTTTTACTGCCCCCATTTATCTGTACTCACTTCCTTTGTTTATGTTTATACCTATACCTGCTATCTTGTACATGTTTGACAAACAAATAAAATATGATAAAATAAATAAATTTTACCCACCCCACTCTTTGCGGCATAAGGGGCATGCTGTGGACCCCATCAATCAAGCAATTCCAGCTGCCAGGGTCCTGGAAAAGCCTCTCCCCCTTTTTTACTATGGCTCCGCCTTCTGGAACATTGTGCCCCTCAAGGTGAGATCCACCTCCATCCTCTCGGCCTTCCGGAAGGGACTTACAACCTGGCTGTGCTGATTGGTCTGGGGTCCCAATAGGGGTGTTCTATATTGGTGGTGGTTAGTAGATTAAGAGAAGACTCCATCTACACCTTACAGTATTCAGGTTTAAACTTGTTTAATTCCTATTTGTTTAATATTTAAAGTTTTAATATTTGTACCCATTTTTTAAGATATGTGTAAGCTGCCCAGAGTTGCTTGACGATCAGATGGGCAGCATATACATAAAAGAAAATAAAAATAATAAATAAGGATACACGTAAACACATATATGTTATACACATAAATAAGTAATAAGTAACATTTGCAGGGATGGAAAACACAATGGAAGATCTTGTCTAAATGGGGCAAGTGGAAGAGATAGATAGGTACATCCAAAATACAAGGGACATTGTATATATGGGGGTTAACTTAGAACACATATGTGTGGTTTTATCTATGATGCTTCACAAATTGTTTACAGGAAGCTGCTGAGAGTTTTACTAATTCCCTTTGGAGCTACAATATGAAAAGTGTCTTGCCATTCAGACGAAGAGCTTACTTTGTGGAGATAAATGTGATGGAAACTATGATCATGACCTTATTTTTGGATGGGTTCTAAAATGAGTATCCAAGTCTTTCTCTATTTGTATTTTGGCTAACGATTTAGATATCTGAAGGTATCTGAAGGTAGTTCCTCAATAAGTCAAGGTTTCCTAAAGCAATCTATTACTAAAACAATATCTCACATTGCAGCACTGGGCAAAAGGGCCCAGCAGAGATTATACTACCTGAGACTTCTCAGGAAGCAACAATGAATGGAAAAATGTTGGCGACCTTCTAATGCTGCACATAGAGAGCATTTTAACTTACTGCACCCGTGTATGGTTTGCCAATTGCATAGTGGCAGATAGGACAGCACTCCAGAGGGTTAACACCATTGCCCAGAGGATCATTGGTTGTCCTATCCTCTTTGGAAGAGCTTTATAGCTCCCACTGCCTGAAGAAAGTTCAAAACATCCTTAAAGATCCATCTCATCCTGGGCACCCTTTTTTTTTTTTTTGAATTATTACTATCTGGCAGACGGTACAGGACAATAAAAACAAGGACAAATAGGCTGAAAAACAGCTTTGATCCCAGAGCAGTAACTATATTGAATTCCACTGTATAGTGCAATATTAATGCAATATCATGGGTTTTCAATTCAATTGTATAGAATGTGAAGGATGTGTGGGTTTGTTTTGTTTTTATAGTTATAATGTACACTGAAGATGGCATTTAATTTCATTGTATGAGGTACAATGACAATAAAGTAAACTAAACTTATTAAAAATATATGCTAGTTATATATCTTGCCTCATGTTTTGACTGAAATATGAGATTGACTGAAAGATTGACTGAAATCATCAGTCAAATCACTGGGTTGACTGAAATTATCAATCAAATCACTATGAAGGATCCTCAGAGTTATCAATAAATTCATCAAGGTGCATCTATTTTTCATAATAAAATAGATCCAGGACATACCTGGAGTTGTTGAGGCTAACAGAAGCAAGATACCCCTTACTTTCCAAATATATGCCTTTTATGAGGGATATAATTCTGCACTTTTATATATTGTAGCTGAACAAAAAAAAATGTATGTCTGTGTAGAGAAGAATTTAGAAAAAAAATTATACAAAGTCTAACATGAAATTATATTGGCAATTAAGAAAATAAACAATTATTAAGCTTTCAAGCAATCATGCCCTAAAAATCATATTTCTTAAGCCCATTAAATTCTTTAAAAAAAAACCTCTTATGCAAATGGATAAATATAAATTGTTTACTGCAAACAGAGCACTATTGACACTTTTTTTCATTTTAGAAACAATTATAGCTGATACTTGAAAAGGAACATGGCAAACAACTCTTCAAATTGATTCTCAGATGGCAGTTGGTTACATATAGCAACAAGCAAAATTAAGAAAGTCGCACAAGGTCATGTTAAACAATTATTCATCACAAATTAATGCAGAACAAATATCTTTCCCATAGCTTGCTTCTCACACGGTTTAAACTCACCACTTTTGCTTAAATGGGTGCTCTCTGTAGCACTTAACACAAATGATTGAGTATTTAATATGCTCTACAACCCTTTTAAGGGGACATGGTGACTCAGGGGCTAAGACGCTGAGCTTGTCGATCAGAAAGGTCAGCAGTTCGGCGGTTTGAATCCCGTGCATCTTGTAATGGAGTGAGCTCCCGTTACTTGCCCCAGCTTCTGCCAACCTAGCAGTTCGGAAGCATGTAAAAATGCAAGTAGAAAAACAGGGACCACCTCGGTGGGAAGATAACAGTGCTCTATGCACCTTTGGAGTTTAGTCATGTCAGCCACATGACCACAGAATCGTCATCAGACAGCGCTGGCTCTTCGGCTTAGAAACGGAGATGAGCACAGTCCCCTAGAGTTGGGAACGACTAGCATGCATGTGCGAGGAGAACCTTTACCTTTACTTTTACAAGACTTTTATGCACACAGGCTAGAAACCTACATAAGGTATCACTATGGCATAATACATTTTAATACTGTATAACTGTCACATTTTACTGAGAGCAACAATTCTGCTGTGAAGTCAAATAGTGGACTTCATTTACTACTCTTTCTTTCAGGAACACCTGACATGGATTTACAGAATGGGACAACCTGACACAGCCAACTTGCTGTGGCCACCTCACCACAGCCATCTCTCCACAGCCAACTCACCATGGCCAACTCACTGTGGGACAACTCGCCGCAGGACAATTTATCCATTCAATTTCATTATTTAAAGTCAATTTTAAAAGATGTTTTAATTTTTATCATTCCGATTTCAGTTTGTCCCTTCTTTTGCATCCTTTCCTTAATGATTCTATTCCACCATTTCTTTGATATCAGTGTAACTCTTGTCCTGCAGCAAGTTGTCCCGCAGTGAGTTGGCCATGCCAAGTTGTCACAATATCAACATTTCCAGCCAGCTCCTCTCCTCTCCTCTCCTCTCCTCTCCTCTCCCATCCCACCAATTTCTCCTTTTGTAGAAAGCATATCTATGAATTTATTTAAGCTTGCAATCTGGCTGTGAATCACCAATGAAGCTTTTGAGGATTTGGATTTGGATTCAGTCTGCTTCAAAGACCAATTCAGTTTTGAATCCCATCAAGTCAGCGTTTGATTTGGCTTTCACAAAAAAGGAAAAAACAACAACAACAAATAGAATAAAGTCTAGTTTGCATATCCAAAGGATAGCCTGAAATAAAATCTGCTCTATATTTATGCAGTTGAGTCACTGATAGCCCAACTGCTGCAATACAAAGTGTTTTAAAGCAAATGGCTCCTAACGGTGGAACAACCCCTCAAAGATTTTGGCATTTGGGTTCTGTAGCTTTCAAATTTTCCCCAGAGGAGTATTTTTGCATTAGCCAATGCGGGCATGATTTGTTTCAGCAAAAGATGGAAAATAGCTGGTGCAACATAATCTATTCTGCATCATTTCATACATCATTTAGTGTCTCCTAAAACAGTTACAAAGCTGATACCATTAGAGCACTGAAAAACTCAAAGAAGTAGTGAAAAATCAGAAGATGTGGAGAGACCTGGCCCATAGAATTGACAAGAGTTGGATATGACTGAATGGATAGCATTATCATCATCATTGTCATCATCACTTCTTCTTCTTGTTCTTCTTCTTCTTCTTCTTCATCATCATCATCATCATCATCAAAACAAGTACAGAACCCAGCAGAATGTATCTTGGAGCAATGTTTCACGATCTCATTTCTTATTTACTCAAGGCAGGTACCAGAAGCTCTCCCAACTGTTGTTAGATTCCAACTCTCATCACCCTCAACTAATATGGCCAATCAAGCAGAGAGCTAGTGATATCTAGAGGGCCACTAGATCTTTGTCCTAGATAATCTTTCCTTCTTTCAGTTTTATCTTTAAAAAAAAAACATTTTTTTTAAAATTTTTAAGGTCATTGTGTTTAGATTTATTTACCCAGTTAAGACTCAGCCACTTCATTGTTATTACTTGCAAAGGTGCTTCATTAACCAGAAGTTTGTCTCACTCTCCTGAGCCTAATCAACCATGTCCTTCTGGAATGTGATGGGAAGATCTCATAGTACATTTCTCCCTAGATAGCAAAACTAAAATAGTAATTAATAAACTAAATACTGGTAAGTCTTTGTTACCTCCAAATCTGCTGGCTGAGGCAAGCATCTCACAATGCTCAATAGTAAGGTTGGTATAAGATTATACAGGAGTCCTTGATTTAAGACCACAATTGAGTCCAAAATGTATGTTGTTAAGTGAGACATTTCTTAATTACTCCATTTTATGACTTTCCTTACTGCAATTGTTAAGTTAGTCACATGGTGGTTAAGTGAATCTGGCTTCCCCATAGACTTTTCTTGTCAAAAGGTCACAAAAGGGGATAATGTGACTCTGGGAAATGGCAATGGTCATAAATATAAGTCAAGTTGCTAAGCCTCTGAATTTTGATCCTGTGACCATGGGAACCATGCAGTGGTCGTAAGTGTAAAAAACAGCCACAAGTCTCTTTTTTCAGTGCCATTGTAACTTTGAACTGTCCCTAAATGAACTGTTCTAAGCTGGGGACTACCTGTATTACATTAAGGCTATAGATCTTCAGATGATCACCAATTGCCAATAAAGGTACAGGTAAAGGTACCCCATGCACATACGTGCTAGTCATTCCTGATTCTAAGGGATGGTGTTCATCTCCATTTCTAAGCTGAAGAGTCAGTGCTGTCTGATGATGATTCCGTGATCATGTGGCTGGCATGACTAAACACCAAAGGCACATGGAGCATTGTTTACCTTCCCACCAAGGTGATCCCTATTTTTCTACTTGAATTTTTACATGCTTTCGAACTGCTGGGTTGGCAGAAGTTGGGGCAAGTAACAGGAGCTCATTCCGTTACATGGATTTGAACCACCGAACTGCCGATCTTTCTGATCAACAAGCTCAGTCTTAGCCGCTGAGCCACCGCATCCCCCATTTGCTAATAAAAAAGATACGAATTGCCATTTTGCTCTGCCATTTTGTGGTCCTCGAGAATTTTGCAGTCCTTCTCTGCCAGAACTAATTTAGATGTTCCTGCCAAGCAGAAGCCCAAAGCTTGACTTCTTAATCAAATGCGATATGCAAAAACATAGAACAATATTCTAGCATGAAAGCAAAACAGAGATTTGGTTCCCAGCTCCGTGGTTGCTTGATCACTGTCCCATGTGATGCAATAGTGTGATAGCAGAGTTAAAGGGGATGCAGGAAGAAGTTTTTGCCAAAATCAGCCTCTTTCTCCATTCAGCTGACCGCAGCTTCCACTGGAAAGCAGCCATTCAACAGCCAAGGGATACCAGATGCATATGTGAATAAATACATACATTATTTCCACAATATTTCCACCTTGGCTTGTTTATTTTTGTTTATGGATTTACTTAATTTATAGAGCCAACCATTTCACAAGCTAGTAACTCTGGATGGCATACAACAGAACCAAAATCACAAATATCTAAAAGCGTTATCCTTAACTAATATTAAAAATGTTTTTTAAAAATTATAAAAGTGACTAAATAGAATGATTGATAAAGGGATGTTGATAGGAATAGAGCCCCCTTACTGGTTCCGTTAGGGCAGGGGGGGTCATGCTCAAAGCCTGCGGGGTGCTTAGATCTGTCCCACGGGCCCACTCTGGAAACAACAAAGGACCAGCCCACGGTGCCTCTGCCAGTGAAGATGGAGCTCAGGAGGGCCATGTGTTCCCCCCAAGCTCTGCTTTCACTGGCAGAGGTTGCAGGAGGCCATCACAGACAAAAATGGGGCTTGAGTAGGTATCGGTGGCCCCCCTGGCTCTGTTTCTGTTGGCAGAGGGCTAGCAAAACAAACTAAAAAAAAGGAGAAATGTTTTCCCTTTGCATTTGAGCATGCAAGAAGGGACAGGAAAGGAGAAAGGGAAAGACAAAGAAAAAGAGGGAAACATGGGAAGAGAGCAAGGAAGGAAAAAAATAAGGAAAGAAGGGAAGGAAGAAGAAAGGAGAATGAAGAGGGAAAGAAAAAGAAGAGAAGGAAGGAAGGAAGGAAGGAAGGAGAGAGGAAGGAGGGATGGAGGAAGGAAGGTGATTATAATGAGAGGGAGGAAATCCTACCTTAGCACTTGGCCACCACAGGTGCCCCTGACATGAGTGACATCGAGCTGGCCATGCCCCCCATCCACCAAGATTAAACACAATCCTGATGTGGTCCTCAATGAAATTGAGTTTGACACCCCTGCCTTTTCAGGCCTTGCTGATTATAATCTGATCTTTAGAGACCTTTGGAAGCTTGGAAGCAGTGAGACCATGTTCACTTTGGATGGAAGAAATGTCTGCAGTGCAGGAGCCACAGCAGACAAGTCCCACATAATATTTGGTCTAGTGGGATGAAATCAGGGAGAGCGGGTTTGTGAAGCATGGCCATGGTGAGTTAAGCGATGCTGTGATCTCCCTCTCACAATGCCTGGAGGCTGTTAGGGGCTGGATGGGGAACAATGGGTTGAAAATCAAGGGGCTCTGAGTTTGGGGTTCCTTGGCCCATGGAGAATTGCCACCTGTGTTCTTGAATGGGGTGGCATTGCCCCAAAGAGACCCTGTGTGTAATCTGGGGGTTCTCCTGGACCCGCTGGTCAAAAACCAGGTGGTGGTTGTGGACAGGAAGGCCTTTGCGCAACGGTGGGTTGTGCACCAATTATGCCCTTTCCTGGACTAACAATCCCTATTAATGGTCACTCATGTCCTAGTCACCTCCTGTCTTGATTATTGCAATGTGTTCTACATGGGGCTGCCCTTGAAAAGCATCCAGAAGTTCCAGTTGGTACAAAATCCAGTGGTCCACATGGTTTTGTGCAGACTTCGGTGTGAACATGCATCACTTCTCCTGCGGATTTCTGGCAAAACCACCCATTCAAATGAATGAGTTTACTTAACAACCCCAGTGTTTACTTAACAGTCATAGTGCTTGCTTAATGACTGCTGTAAAAATTAGATCTGGTCATGTGGTGCCTCAACATACAAGCATAATGACTTACAAATCGATTTCCATTTCCAACTGCAGTCATAAATTAAGAATTTACCTAGGCATTGCCACCGTTCTATTTCACTTTCCTAGGAATATATTCCAGTGTACTGAATTAGTATGACTTCTCAACAACATGCCTGCAATTGTGTCAACTACAAACCAGCAGTAAAGGATAAAAAAAAAGAAAAACTGTAGAACATTCATTAAACTGAAGCTCAAGCTCATTTTTTTAAAAAAAATTCTCCTCAGCGTTTGATAAACTGCCTGAAGTAGCTCCATATTTTATATGCAACCTCATTGTCCCAATTGCATTGTCACTGTAAACAGATCAGAGGTTCCACAACAAACAACCGTAGGACCGAGCCAATCATAATGCAGCTGATTTCTATGTACATAACCCTTATCTTTTATGACATAAAATACTTTTCCACCATTGCCTGAGATGAGGATGTTGGACACAAAGCCAAGAGAGCTGATCCACTCATCAAACAGCTCCAGTAACTTTTCCAGCAGTTTTATGGCAATCTTGTCCAGGGGTGTCAAACTTGATTTCATTGAGGGCCACATCAAGGTTGTGTTTGACCTTGTAGGGCCAGGATGGGTGTGGACATGGTGGCATGGCCAGCTTGATGTCACTCGTGTCAGGGACACTGGTGGTGGCTAGAGTGCCCTGCCAGAGAAAATGGACTCCCAAGCTCCATTTTGAGCTGCAACAGGCTCCTGCAACCTTTTGCCAGCAAAAACCCATGGCCCTCGCAAGCTCCATTTTTGCTGTGACAGCCTCCTGCTTCTTCCATTTTTACTGGCAGAGGCACTGCAGGCCAGTCCTTCACTGTTTCCAGAATGGCCCCATGGGCCAGATCTAAGCACCCCACAGGCCGGATCCAGAATCTGGGCCTTGAGTTTGACAACCCTGACCTAGTCCATTTCAAAAGTTGTCTCATATTCCTTATAAAGGCACATTGAGTTGAAATAACATCACCTGCCCTTTTAGTAACTACCTGCTGTCATATCCTGAGGAAGTTCATAAGTCAATGGGGAAACTGCTGCCAGGAAGGAAGAGGGGGACGAGGTAGAAAAGAAACAGCATTGTACAAAAAAACCAAACCAAGGTGCGATTTGCAGATTCTCCTTTGGAGGAAAGCTGTTTGACAATGTCCCACTAAGAGCTGTAACGGAAGGGGAATTCAGCACAGTGGAACTGGCTAATGGATGGAGATGTTTGCTGTCGACTAATGGGATCTCAGATGGAGTGAGATGATTTGAAAAGCCCCCTTTCCCAGCCCACCTGGAATGAACAGCTCAAATCTAATGGATGGAGGATATATTAGGTGTGCTGAATGGTGAAGAAGTCCTATTAATATATATATATGGAGCATGAACATATGATACTCTCCTGGACTGAGTCATAAATAGCTGCTAAAATGTAGGCTGCTGTTACATCATCATTGTGTCAGGATCAAAGACACTTAGAGCTCTACTTTCTGCTGATGAGACTCTGGGTCTTTCCCCTCTTGTACCCATATGCTCAGTAAAGTCTTTTCTTTGTTCTGCCCTCATGATGTTGCCTTCATCTTATCCCCAACTTATTTCTTGAGGCAGCCTAAAGTTACTTTTCACTGTTTCACCTGCTTTAAGGTAGCCTATCATTGCTTAAGCAGGTAGCAAACTAGGTACACTTTACTGTGGGTACAATGTAACAGAGCAGGAGGGGACAAAGAGAGCCAGCTGTTACAGTACAACCCACTCCGCCTACCAGCTGTTGTCCAAATTTTGTTTGAGAACCGATTTAGGGGTCTTCTAAAAGAGCTGACAAGTTCATGGGGTAGGTGCAGTGGTGGAATTCAATTTTTTTTACTACCGGTTCTGTGGGCGTGGCTTGGTGGGCGTAGCTGGGGGGGGTCATGTGACTGGGTGGGCAATTCTGTAAGCAGGGCAATAAAGATTAGGGTAGAAACAACACCAGGATGTTTTTTTCCTGTCTTCTTTACAGGATTAACCCTGTAAAGTGGGAAAAAACAAAAGGAGATTCCTTCTAACAACTGGTTCTCTGAACTGCTTAGGAAATTTACTACCGGTTCTAGCGAACCTGCTAGAACCTGCTGAATTTCACCTCTGAGTAGGTGGGTTAGGCAAATTTGTTCTCTCTTCACCACTTCACCATGTGATGCACCTTCAAGTGATTTTTTTTCAACAGGTTTGGTATTTTAGCGAGCAAAGCACAAATTGAGGAGTGAGCCGAACTCAGGAGTGAGCAGGAGCTGGGCCAAGCAATGGAAGTTCACCCCATCATGTGATGCCTGGGTCTCAAATCTGGGATGTCAACTTTCCAGGCTCCATGTCTTTACCTGCTGAACCTATTGTGGCCCTACCAGTGGAAGGAGCCACCCACAATGTTCGGGGGGCAGGGGAGGTGATGGTAAGAGGTGGGAAGAAAGAGAAAACTTTCATTATTTTTAACTTAAGAACATTGTTAATGTATATGATATGGTGGAATGTGTACAGAAGTGTCACGAGGGAGGGGATCTCTCTCAAGGAGCTAAGAGGCAAATCAGTCTGAGGTCCTTGCTATGCAGGAAGAGCATATCCAGAATGGACTCTTCCTCATTTTCACAGGAGATATCTGATAGTTATGCATATTTTGCTTTAGTCTGGCAAAATTCCTCTCTATAGGCAAGCAATAATAAAAAAACTATTCTGAGTGAGTAAATCCTTCAGTAGTTTTTGGGTCCTATAGGTCTACACACGAAACAAATATAATAATTTTGTAACTTCTTGTGGGAAGAAATATCCATCTGGTTCAGTTCCAAGCTAGGAGAAAGACACTGGAAACATGGAAAGATGGTTTAATGATGAAGCAGAACCACATGGGTTCTGGTGCAGCTGACCATGTGGAGTTGAAAGGGGGGAAAATGGGGTGTTATACCTTCTTTTGGGCTTTGCACTTGAGCTTCCTGTTCCTGTGCAAGAACATATATTCTATTGGCTGTTGTAGGGGTTATGTAGGGGTCGTGGCTGGCTTTCTAGATTGTCTGAGCTCCCAGGTTTGATTAAAGTTTGCTAAGGGCTAACCCTACCTTTGTTCAGACCTTGCTGCAGGGAATTTCAAAATATCCTGTCTTGAATGGATTTCTGCCTGATGTATTTGCCTTGCCTCTGAATAGAGCTACCTACATGAAACCGCTGGGTGAGATCATCTATGGTTTTGGGGTGAGTTTCCATCAGTATGCTGATGACACGCAGCTGTTTATCTCCACCCCAAACCACCCCAATGAG
>JAEANM010018474.1:0-12630 GCA_017656035.1 Myanophis thanlyinensis | reverse complement strand
CCGCTCCCTAAGTTCAAGAAGGGAGCGGGTCACCCTAAACAGGGAGGCCGGACGGTTTTCTGCAGATGCAATAAGGGCGGAGAAGTAAGAATGCTTCGCCACCCTCATCGCCACTAAATACGTCCTAATATAGGCTCGCAAAAGTGTTTGGTCGGATTCGGAATGACTGGACCTCCAACACTCTCTAGGCGTCTTTTCCGGCGCTTCACCTCCCTTAGCTCCCCAGAAAACCAGGGGGCCAATTGGGATCGGCGCCGGGTCAGATGCCGCAAGGGCATTATCTTCAACTTCAATTTTTTAAAAAATATGTATGTATGAGGTTACCATGGCAAACAATATTTCTTCAGCGAAAACTCTGCTGCTAAATTCTTTCACTTGTTTGAGACAAACCTCAATGACCTAGGAGAGACAAATAGAAAAATTACAAATTCTTAGAATTAGAAATGCTTTGTGAACAATCTTGTTTTTTCTGACCAGATTAAGATTTATCTGTTCACTGATTCTAATTTTATCCTTCAAAGTAGATATGTTTTTCTATATTCTCTCCTTGATTCTGCTGTTAATTGACCATTGATTAATGTGTTCAAATCCAAAGACAAACATTTTCAAATAGCCAAGATCAATGTGTATACGTAATGAGGCAAACAATCCATTTGGAACATAAAAACAATAAGGGTATTGCCAGTTGTGTCATTAAGCTATTATCATGTTTGGATTACACCTTCTGGTCAGTGAAGTAGTTGATTAAATAAAGCCTTTCTACTTGATTGCTACAAGACAACAACACTATAATTGCTGTTAGTTTCCCTACCATTTTGAGTCACAAAACAAACAGAGGAGACTCTTGCTTTTGGCAGTACATTGTATAGGCTGTCAGAAAATGTTTGGATGCCACATTAGAATATGCAAATAAACTCCATTTTTCTCAGGCACAAGTCAGCAATGCAGTATCCTCCAGAGGTATTGAATATAATAACTGATAAAATCCAGCCAGTATAGCCACTGATAAATTTTCTAATCTTAGGTTCAATTTGTTTTCCTTTCTAAAACAGTTTGCAATCTCATTTAAAAATAAAAAAAACCACAGGAAAACTCAGGAATATACAATTTTGAAAATAATTCTACTTAATATAGCTGGGGGAGGTAAAAGTTCATACCTTGTAGCATATTTTACACCATGTAGCATAACATATATCTTTACTTAACAATAAGGCGGAGGAAGAATTCATATTTTAAAAGAAAATGTTGTCTGATACCAAAACACACATTGAAGTAATTTAACACTTCTATAATTTTTGGAGATGCATTTCTCCAATTTTAATACAGTGTCATTACTATGGAAAAGTGTTCCTAGAGATGTTTGTTACATAACATCCTTTTCTTTGATCAGATGTAATTAGAAAAATAGCATGAATTATTGCTGGGTTGCTCAGAGTTCATTTCCATATTGGTATTCAAAAAGGACCAATAAGTTTTATTCAATCCTTCATATCTCTTTTTGCAGTTTCTTATCTTAACTGTCTTGTTCTTTCATTTCCTGATTCACACAGCTCTCCTCTAACACAGTCTTGATATGCTCAGTCCATTAGAAGTTTCAGCAGTTTCACTTCCCTGCAACTTAGTAAAATTTTCTTCACTGATTTCTAATTAGTCCTTTCCATTTTTTCCACCTGCTGGTCCTTTCTTTCTAATCTCTCTCTTTCTAATCTTGCTTGCACCTTCCAGACCTTAGCTGGAATTTCCTCCTCCACCTGGAGCTAGATTCACCTTCACACAGCACAACTACAACCCCATCTATGTTCATTAACCATTCTTTGCCTATAAGATCTGGCTACTTTATATACTTTCATTAAAAGGGAGATGTGCCTGTTCCCAGTTGTCCTAATTAGGCATCAGGCTTCTTAGCATCTATTTGACAGGTTGTATTATATTGGCAAAAAGGCAAAAAAAAACCAACCTTGAGACAGTTTGGAATTCTTCCCAATACGGACATCTTATTGTCCACATTTATATTTGCCAGCTTGCTTCACCAGATTTTCCATATTTTTATAGATTTAAAACCTTAAATCAGGGACAGGAGAGCAATATTACTTTCTTCTCTAGCTATGCTCAGTTTCCAGCTTCTCCTTTTTTTCTAGAATTTTGCCTGCAGTACTAAAGAAAAAGCATTTTTCTCACTAGCAGAAAAGAAGGGAGGCAGAGGTTGCATAACCAGATTTGTTTACATAACTCAGAACATTCAACTGACCCAGATGTAATATATACATATCTAAGATTAATTTGAGGAGACACCAACAGGAACAAAGAGTGCACTCATGTCTTCTTTGAAAGACATTTTTTTTTCATTTTTGGGTCTGAGTGATTGCATATCATGAGTTTTTGCTGATTATCCTTCTCCACCTACTTACATATAGACAATCCTCTCTCATTTACACCCACAAAGATCAGAATTGTGCAATTCCCTGTTATTCTACTCCCTATGACACTCTATGGAAGCAAAAGTTATCCTTCAAAGAAGCAGAATAGAAAAAAGTATTGATGCCTTTGAACTTGATGTTGGAGAAGATTTCATGAGAATACCATGGAAAGCCAAGAAAAGAAAGTGATTGCTCATCAAACAAGTCAACCCAAAATTCTCACTGAAGGCATAAATTATCAGGCTAATATTATCCTGTTTGGACACTATATCAAGACCCACTTTCTGGAAAAAACTGTCTTTCTTGGAAAGATGGAGGAAAAGAATAAAAAGGACAAGCATGAGCAAGGTGAATGGATTCAGTTATGGTGTCAATGAGTGCAGCATTAAGAGACTTGAAAGAACATATTAAGGATAGATTGTCATGGAGAAAATCTGTATATGGTTGCTAGGAGTAAAAAATGACTTGATAGCACATAACCAATTACATTCCCTCCTAGCATGTCATGTTACATGATCTTATTCAGTATTCTGTATTATTCCCTAAAAATTCTATTCTGCCATGTCCATGATATGGAAAAATAGAAGATTTATGAAAGTATAAGGCACAAAGTATATTTTATAAGTCTCATAACTGGAAGACGATCTAGTTCAAGTATTAAGGGGATGTTTTTTATAATTATACCTTATGACATATTTATATTAGCAGTATGACTAAGATAAAAGTCTTGAGCTAATTTTCTTTAAAAGCTTATGTCTTTTTCCACTCTACCTCACTCTGCTTAGCAACCATCACACACATTTTATCATAAGCGCCACTTAAAAGCAAGCATACAGGTAATAGCTTTATGTCTATATAAAGTGACTTTCAGTAAAAGGTTGGCAGGGTAACTCAAGATTTCTTTATTATTTCATGAGTTCCATGTCTTTTAAATTCCAGTTCAGCTGAAAGCATTTTTAGAATTAAAGTATGCAACAAATGTTGTTGTTCCTAAATCCCTTATAGCCACCTCTCAATTCTGCACATTCATTTGAACTCTGTAAACAAAGCAATTAAAATGATTGTTTCTATGAATGAATAGCAATTATTCTTCTGTAGTCTTTTATTGATGAGCCTGAATAAGTAAATTCATAAATAAAATATTTGACTAATGGAAGATGATACTGGTGACCTTTATTGCCATGTAATTGCAGAACCATTGTACCATATCTTTCATAAATTCTGGAACACCAGGGAAATACATGAGGATTGGAAAAGAGATGTTGTGGGTTCCCATCTTCAAAAAGGGAGGGGGGAGACCCAGGAAACTACCGTCAAATCAGCCTAACATAAATACCTGAGAAGATACTGAAAAGATAATAAAAAACAGATCTGTGAACATCTAGAAACAAAGTTATAATTAAAAGCCAGGATGGGTTGTTAAAAACAAATCATGCGAAAACAACTTTATTTCATTCTTTGACAAAGTGACTAAATTAGTAGACTAGCAAAATGCTGTGGACATAGTATATTTAGACTTCAGCAAGGCATTTGACCTCAACCTACTTCTTGGTAAGCTAAAAAAATATGGGATAGACAGCATAACCACCAGATGGATTTGTAACTGGCTGATAAACCATACTTAACAAGTTGTCCTTAATGGTACTACACTACATTGAGAGAAATAAGCAGTGGGACCACAGGGTTCTGTTTAAGCCCAGTACTCTTCAATATCTTCATAAATGACTTAGACCAGGGAGTAGAAAGGGAATTCATCAAATTTGCAGATGACACTAATTGTAAAGTGATCAATATTATTTTATATGTACTAAAATGTATGACACTCAGGAGCCACACTGTTCACACACTGATGTTTGTTAAATAAAAATAAAAAAATAGAAAACTTAAAAAAATATGTTTAAAATTGCATCTATAATTTTTCATTTAGATTCTATGTGAGTAGGAACTGGCCAAACTTTTGCAAGATGGTCTGAGACTCCTTTAATTTTCTGGAGGTAACATAAACTCTGCCACTTGTGAGTTGAACTTATGCACCACTGATTCTTTCAGCAACCAGATGGGGTGGGTGGGTACAACTGTATTTGAGAGATAGTAAAAGTTTCTGTCACTAACCGCTAATAGCAGTGCATGATCAGGAAAGCAATATTCACAGATAATTTAATTAATGTGGTATAATGTTAGAAATAGGTTAGGAACAGGCTCTTGGAAACTGAATATGTAAAATTCCTGCTCTCATTTATGAGAGAATTCACATCTGAGTTGCTTGAATCACCTTTTTCCAGAATATAGAACTGAATATCTAGTTACTCTTTTTCTAGAAAAGCCTGGCATAATTTCCTTTTCCTCTCTCATCTTTCCTAGCATCAATGCATTCAAGCGCTTTCTTAATCAAAGGAATTACATTTCTTATCTCAAGGAAAGGTATGGTATTCTGAAAAGACTAAATTCTCAGTCTGACCAACTGGATTACTTTTACCTTTTGGGACAAGGTTCTGAAATAGTTTCGTAACTTCAAAATAGCCTGGATAAAGCTGGCTCCCTTATCTAGATCCCTTTCAGTTGGGATTCAGGCCTTGTCATGGACATTCTTGTGAATCTGGCCCTGGATTGCATAACATTCTTTTGAACTGAAGGTTGGGGATGATGGGAAACTATTTTTCTGGTGTTTTGCAGGAGTTCTTATCAAAGTGGTTGATTACACTTGGCACACTCTGCCAACTCCGGATGGGGTGCCACAGTAATCAGTTTTTCCTCAATGTTTTATCACAGCCACATAGAATCACCAGGTAAGGTCATTCATCAATTTGGGGTGAGTTGTACATATATCATCCCCAGTCAGACAGAAATGCAATAGATGTTTTTATCTGGTGTCTGGAGGCAGTAAGAGACTAGATAGAATGAAATTGATAGAACTGAAACTGAATCCGAACAAAATGAAGCTGCTGTTTGCCCAGAAATCACCAGGTTTTCTGACAACCCCTTTGTTCCTTGAAATAACAACCCTACATTTGGCATTTCTCTTGGATACATAACTTTTACTGGATTTGCATATTCCATTTGCAACCTTTGCCAACTACCAGTTGTGCCAGTTGCAATCTTTTTTAGAAGAGGAGGCCGTAGCAACCATAATTCAAGTCCTCATTATGCCAAGATTGAATTATTTTAACATGACCTCCCTTTGAAAACTATCCAGAACTTTCAGGTGGTGCAAAATTGGACATTTCACTTGCTATGAAATGAAAGCCATTTGAGCAGTTACACTTATAATCTGGGTACTGTACTGAGTGTCTGCATGTCTACAAATTCCATTCAAAGTGTTGATTTTGACCTATAAATTCTATATGGCATTTTCAATTATACGTATTTTAAATTGATATATGTTAGACACTTGATGTCAGTTGTCTGCAGTATCTGGAATTAGGTGGGCTATTAGGTAGGTAGAGAGGAAATAATGCATACATTTTCGTCTTTCCTGATTTCTTTCCTTTTTCCTTACAATTCATGTTTTCAGTCCTGACTCTCTCATATAGCTACTTTAAAAGGTGTATTTATTCATGGAGTAAATATCTTCTCCCCTAACCACATAAATCTTGTATGTGATACTACATCTTTCACTAGCAAGGAAACCAGCTTGACATCAATCAAGGGAATGAAGCTCTAACCCTCAGGTTTTTATGTACTAGATGTTATGTGTGAAATGCTCTCCTCTTGATTTTTTTTCCATTCTCAACAGTTCACTTTGATCTCATCGATCCACAGTTTTTCTTCTCATAATGAAAAGTTGTAGCATCTAATTCTGAAATGAGTTCAGTTGATATTTACCCACAGGACTCAGGCACCATGTTCTACAACTAACATAAAAACTGTACTTATAAAAGTGTCTGAGATGTTCTCTTCCATTTCCCAACAAAAACATCATTGATTTGGCAATCTGCAGACAATAAATGCTGGAGAATATGATACTATGGTGACTGTGTCCTCTCCCAACCCATCACCCAAACCAAATCTCTGGTGCAAAGCTACTCAACACAAGGAATTGTTTAACTGATTCAGAAGTAAACCTCATTTTAAGTGTTTAAGAAATATGCTTGCCAGATTTCTTTCAGGAAGAAATAATAATGAGAATCCTGATCTGAATCAAATCAAATCACAAAGGTTAACCCTTTATTTTCTTGAAAATTTTCTTATTCCCTATTCATTACTTTTGTAATTTTTCCCTAACGGTGTTATTTTCTGCCAAACAGTTGAGAGAAGACATACAAAGGAAGCAAAAAAAATTCCCTTTAATATATTAATTTAAATTTCTATTTATTTTTTATTGTATCTTTATCCAACATTTATGATTTTATAAGTAACTCAAGGTGACTATCATACATAACAGATACTTCTCCTATTTTATTTGTTAAGCCACCAACTCCAAAAACACTCTGAGCAGTTTTCACTATATTCACTATATTAAGTTTAAAAAAACCAGATAAAAGAACTGTAAAAATAACAACTGTAAGTAGCTGATGTTTATCCAGCAGGATACAAAATTTTGCTGCCAATGCTATTGCTAGGTTCGAGTAATGCTATGAAAATTTTTAACCTCACTTTTCTAAACAAATCAAGTGTTCCAAAAATGGATAAATAGTTCTTTTAAGTCAGGATGAACAACTGACTCTGTGGTGCAGCCTGAACAATCTGGAGCTGAACATGCTTAAAAATGTAAAGATGAGAGTGGATTTTAGGAAGAGCTTTTCTATTCTACCACCTTGTACTATATTTGATAGCACAGTATCATCAGTAGAATCCTTCACAACTTTGGGTTGCAGAACTTGAGACGCACATTTAATATTAGAAACATCATTAAAAGACACAATAAAGAATGTTCTTCCTGCATCAACTCAGAAAAATCAGACTTTTCCAAGAACTGTTCTACAGTTTTACAGAGGAATTATTGAGTCTCTAATTTGTACTTCTATAAATGTCTGGTTTGTTTCAGCAACCAAACAGGACAGGTATAGACTCCAACCAATAGTTACAACTGCAGAAAGAACAACTGCAACCAGTCTGCCTTCTATAGAAGACATGCATATTGTGTCAGGGTTCCACACAACATCCATAATTTAATCAAAACTCCATAGAAACAAAAGTCCTTAAAGATTTTATTGAAGACATTGTATTGATACGTCTGGAGAAAACTCAAATCTGAAAAGCCCACATTTTCTCCACCCAAGTAAAATAAAAGTTTCTTCTCCTAAATCATCACATGCCACCCTCTGCTCAAATCTGGTCTGGGTGGCATCCAGAATTCATCTTCCCAGGCCACCCCGGCCAGGTGCAAGCAACCTTCCATTCTTCTTCTGAGATGGCATGTAAAAAGATAAAATCCCCTGGAGCTAGCTGCTATCTGTCTTTCACTCCCCCATAGTTCATAATACTTCTGTGGCAGGACAAAAATCTATCATATTATATGCAAAAGTACAAAATAATATAAAACACACAAATATATTTCTTTTAGTCATGACATATTGTGCAGGTCAGAAGAAAGGCTGAGAAGATACCTAAAGACCCTTACACCCTGAACATAAATTGTTTTAATTCTTTCCCTTGGGATAGGGCTACAGACACTGCATGTCAAAACTAATAGACACAGAGACAGTTTTTACTGCTGAACATTTAATTGTCATAGTGTTAATGTCATGTGTATTTATACATACAGTATGACTGTAGTATGATTACTTATTATCTTATTTACTCCCCTTCCCCCGTTGTTAAGATGATGATAAGTAGGAGGAAGATTCTACTGCTTTGCAACTACACTGAGAGCTACTGCACAAATTCCTTGTGTGTCTAATCACACTTGGCTAATAAAGTATCCTATCTTATCCTATCCTATATTATCCTATCCTATAGCACTTAGCAATAGCACTTAGACTTATATACTAATTCACACTGCTTTACAGCCCACTCTAAATGCTTTACAGAGTCAGCATATTACCCTCAACAATTTGGATTCTCATTTTACTGACCTCAGAAGAATGGAAGGCTGAGTCAACCTTGAGCCAGTGAGACTAAAATTGCTAAAATGCTGACAGTCATCAGTCAATAGAAGTAGCCTGCAATGCTGCATTCCAACTACTGCACCACTATGGCTCTATCCAATCCATCCTATACTGTCCTGTCCTATATCCTATCATTGTATTCTCCCTTGACAAGCAAGAAGATGAAAAAAAAACCCCAAGCAACTTGTAAGATGGAAGGAAAAATATAAAGATTGGAGGTATGCTTAGACTGGAAAAGAGAAGAGTACAAATATACATGATATTTGCTTTGAAGTATCTGAAGGGCTATCATGTATAAGACTGTACAAGAACTATTCAAAGCTGTTTCAGAAAACAGGACAGGAAACAATGAATTTCAATTACAAAGTAGTGGATTTTGATTAGTCAACAGAAAAATATTCTAATGGCAGAAAGTGTTCAGTTATAGAACAAACTCAGAAGTGGGATTCAACCAGTTCGTGCCTATTCGCTAGAACCAGTTATTAACTTTCTAAGCAGTTCAGAGAACTCCTGGTTCAGCTGGTCATTAGAGCAGAGAATTGGTTGTTAAATTATTTGAACTCCACTACTGAACAGACTGTCTTGGGAAGGGAAGGGAAGGGATTCCCCTGGTTGAGATGTTCAGCTGGGTGGCCATTCTGTCACGAATTCTGTGGTAATGGATAGGTGTGGAGAAGAGGTTGAACTACATGACCACCAAAGTCCTTTTCAAACTTGCATGAATTCACAATAGCAAAAAGTTTTGTTGTTATTGTTGTTCATGGAATTACTTCCAATTGTTGCACAGTTTCAAATGCAACCCATTCTTCCTTTCGTACCTAAAAGCTGGCACAATATAAAATAAAATGGACATGTGCTGCCCTCTGTTGTATTAGATTTTTAAAATTAACATTGAACCATTCTTAATGTAGTTTGAATGATGTTCCAAAAGCCAATTTCACTGCAGACTGGCACAGTTATATTGGGATTCCAGCCATTAGAACTTTTTTCTGTCAGAACTTTTGTGAAAATTATGGTAACTAGATTTCCACATACTGAAACACGAACCTTCACAAATGATCTGGAATGTCCAGCTGGGTGCTTGTAAGAACTGATTAATGAGGTTCTCTTCTTGGTAAGTTTCCATCCATTGCTTCTTTTTCTCCTTCAGGTGCTTTGGAGAATAAGTTGTATTATTTATTGATGTATTGGTTTTCTATGTCAACATATTTCTTTGATATTGCTTCTTGTCAGTGATAATTTTCAGTTTGTTCTCCACTAACAAGTGGTGAAATGAAAAGAAGCACACTAAAGCTGTTTCAGTGCAGCTAAACATAAAATCAGGTCCAATGGTAAAAATACTCTAAGTCAAATGTTAGGTATGGTATGCAGCCAATTATATCTAAAGAGCTTGAAGTCCTTAACATTTCAGCCTGTCATCAGATTTCAAATTGTATAGCAGTGTCTGGAAAGTATGAAATTCTGTTCGTAGTTTTTTGACACTAAAATCCACTGCATGAGAGCAGACATGATGTTAAAAATGTAGCATAATTAGTTATCTAATGAACTAAAAGATAGCTAGACCAGGTTGGTCTCTTTCACATTCTCTCAACCACTAAAACCAAAGTGCCTGACAGCAGACAATCCCAATCTTATGTTTCCAGACAATTTTGAACAAGTCTGCAATAAAATGAAAAAATCTTCACATTAATTAAGTATATTTAGTATTCTACAGCTGACACAGTTCTTTTAGAAACATATTCAGCTGCAAACATAATGAATCTACATTTCTATCTTGTACATAAAAATTATAGGCAAAACCTGGATAAAACGGTGTGAATGCACTGACAGTATCCGTAATGAAACGGTGCTTGTTTCTGTACAAGAACCTACTTGTTAAATATTTAGACAGGTCTATATATTTTGGCTGGCAATGTGTGGGATCTCTGTTCCTCAAAACTACCTATTTTTGATATTGTCATTATAAAGTCTTCCTTCATAAGTCATAAACTGTTTTTCATTGGTAAAGGAAAACTTGGAGAAAATTTTGTTCATTACTGTTTTCCCTAAGACTTAGAGTCTAAGTGCACAATATAAAGCAGTACCTTTACTATTAAATACTATTACTATTATCAAAGAACATATCTAACAATGAGGAGACTGCTTAAAAATGAGCCATAGAGCTCCCATTACAATTACCAGATTTTGTCAAGGACCTTGCATAAATGTTTCACCAAGATATGCTTTTCAATATTCACGATCCCACTTTTATCCAAGATGGCTAAAAGTTGAGCTTCTGTTAAAATAGTGTGCAGATCATTGGTAGAAGCTTGCTTTAAATGCTTAAACAA
Organism: Myanophis thanlyinensis; assembly: GCA_017656035.1. NCBI lineage: Eukaryota > Metazoa > Chordata > Lepidosauria > Squamata > Homalopsidae > Myanophis > Myanophis thanlyinensis. The sequence goes on along the minus strand of JAEANM010018474.1, from coordinate 1,836 downwards.
CTCTCTTTTGACCTTAAGTGGGATACAAGGCCAATGGTTTATAAAAAAATTTGGAAAAATAGATAAGAGCATGCTGAAAAAGCACTTTGGGGCAAGGTCACCAAGCATTCACCCAGAGGCACCACAGTTCTGCATTAGAGGCACACAACACATACAATAATTTTCCTGAGCTTGAAGATTGTTTCTAAAATGAAAGCACCATTGTAAATGTGACTACTAGCATTCATGGTATAAATATCTGCTGAACCTTTAAACAACTCAATGGATGCTAAATTATGTATAAGATTGACTGAATTTCAATTTTTTCTCCTCTTTTTCTCTTCAAATAATAGGCCTGGTGAGGTCAATGATTGAGAAAATAAAGATAAGACAGGAAGAGATTTTAACCTTTCCCATGCCTTGATACTGATGAAACATTCCATATCCTTTTATTTCTCTTCCAATATACATAATAACTGGATTGGAAATGAATTAATTGTTTCTCAAAGTTTTGATTATGTTTTGTGGCATTCTGGATGCTACTTGTAATGATCCTTAAAATGCAATGTCTTTGCATTATCATACCAATTAATTTCAATCTTTTTAAAAAATTAAAATGAATATAAACAACGCCTAATTTAAGCCATGCTTCATACTGTCATAAATATTCACTTTATTATCCCTTTTATTTCATTGTTTTTAAAGCATGATGATTCATTGCAGTCGGTACTTCTGAAGGTGTTTTCCTTACATGCTAGATTAACTTTATTGGATTGGCCTCTGTTTTAGGAAAGAGAAGCACAGCAAAAGGTTCCAAATAAAGTGAGAAAATTTGAATATTCAGGACAACATTTGGATGGGTATGGTAATACCTACCTGTCAGTCTTCCACTTTCTGCTGAAGCTTTACTCTTATCGGCATTATAGTAATGGGGGGGAGGGGGAGCTTGATGATAATGGGGGGAAGAGTGGTAGTGTCTAGAGGCCCCTGTATATGAGTAACAGACTATACATTTCTTGGTCAAGATGTTTATGCCTAGTCAAGGCCAACCATTCCAGAGAAGTAACGGTCGCTAACACCTGCATATGCCTGACTCATGATCAATGAGAACTAAGGATTGGACAGTCTTCTTCAGACCCTAGGGGGAGGGTTTTGGATATTCTTTTGATATGTACATTTCCTGCAATTTTGCTCAGATCTTGCTTTCGCTTTCTCTGCATTCACTTCTTTCCCAGTAAAAGTTCCCTGTTTTCAACCACAATGAATTCAGGTTTTTTCTTTCTTGGGATTTGAATGAGGCAGACCTGACATTAAGCAACATCTGCATTACCAGCCAACCCGGAGATAAAATATACCATGGGGCTGTGCACAGAATCTTGAACCCAGGGAGCGACCAAGAAGACATGGGAGCTCAGGAGCAACTTCTCCTACTCCGTGCCTGTATAGAGAGGAGATTGAAAGCCTAGGAGAACTGCACCTGGAAGAGAGGGCAGTATGACCAAGATGGTCTTTGGGAGTAGGAAGCCTTGAGGAGCCCTACGAACCTCACCCAGGAGTGAAGGTAAGCAGATGCCAGCATGGAAGGGGCCCTGGACTAGAGGCTGACAGATAAGATCTCCTGCTGACCTATGCCCTGCAACTTCTGCAAGAGGCATCAGAGAACCATAAAGCTTGAGAAGCATCCACAGAAAGGGGCTTCCAACCAGCAGTTGATGAATTTGAACAGGCTGCAGGGGGGGGACAGTGCTGCTGAAATCCCAGCAGAGATCCCAGCGTAGCAAGGGCCGGCAGCAAGGGTTATCCACCAGTAGCAGCGGCTGCAGCTCAAGACACACACACACACACACACACACACAT
>JAEANM010018473.1:0-12631 GCA_017656035.1 Myanophis thanlyinensis | reverse complement strand
GCCAGCCATGCTGGCTCAGGAATTCTGGGAGTTGAAGTCCATGAGTCATGAAAGAGCCAAGGTTCCCGACCCCTGTGGTAGACGATCAAACATGCAAGATGGCAGTCAAAGCTCTACTCCGTATGAGAACAATGGAGACACTTCTTATACTGGATGAGATTAATTGCAGAGCCTGAATTTCCCCAGTTTAATGGGTCCTTGAACTTTTCAAATTACCAATATTTCTGGCTTGAGAAACTATGACTGTAAATGTAAGCATTACACTTTGATCACAAATATTATATCTCGATTATTTGAGATCCCTTTTTCTACTGGCACTTAAGTGGGATACAACATGGATTGCTGTGGATATTTTTGCTTCCATGTTATTTTTGTTCTCTGTGAAAGGCTGGTGCAGCTTTTTCACCACCGTGTCAAGCAGATTTGCACAGTTCCTTAAAAGGGCTGCAGCTGAATTCGCTTGCTTAACTATTCCCAGGTGTGGTTTCAGAGAAAGATTTTGCAGAAAGCTAAAATTACGAAACAATGACATGACTAATGGTGGCCTTTCTGGCCTTATAACTAGAGGAAGTTGATGTTTATGTTTTTCACCTCTGTAGACCTGCATAGAAACTTCAGCAACTCAGCTCCTATGTAATCATGGTCACTGCCTAGTCCCTTTAACGGTCAATACATAGGGAATAAATTTTCAAAGATGTCAAGCTTCAGAGGACAAATCTGCCCCATTCCATTTTACTGTCATCACCGGTTGATGTTTTTCCACTCACTGGTGATGTTTGAGAGAGACACAGGCAGTGGTATCACCGGGTTAAGCCAATCGTTTTGCTTAACACATCATATAGATACATAATCAGGCCAACACCATTTGACAACAAGCCAGAAAAGAGGCAAAGGGGAAAGTCAAAACATGTGCATGTATTTATTCCACATAAGTGTGTCACGTGAGGTCTGGGATAATCAGTGTTCATTTTTTAAAAGCATTTTCCATTTTATTTAATATTTCCCATCCTTTTTGCAAGGTTTCCATGGGTGGTTTCCATGGCGCTTCTCTTTTATTCTCATAACAACTCTGATCTTCTGAGATTAGACTGAAAAGGTCATCATTAAGCATTGCATCCCAACAGATGTTTGAAGGATCCAGGAAGCCTTATCTGCATGTGCAGGCAATGCTTAATGAAAATGGCACAGAAAACAGGGACTGCTAAGAAAGATTTACTTGGTTATGGCATAAGAATTTTAGTCCACAAAATTCAGTGATCTGCAGAATCCATTCTACAAGTAGAGTAGAATAAAAAAGGTGCAGAATAAAAGTAATTATGAAAATTTTATGTTTTTATTAGTCACAGTCAATATTTCCTTGATAAGGAATTGTAATATACAGGCTCAAATTTATTTATTTTTTATATAGTATAAACTGCACCAACACATAGTGCTCAGATTCTGTTTCCTTAATGGTTGAATGTTACAATTATAGCCAAGGACTGCCAAATAGCAAAAGCCAGGAAATTACCTGTACAGGCACATATGATAAATGTCCACATTGGTATTTAATATACCTGGCTTGAATTCTCTCTCTGTTCTCCCAGCAGAATATCTCAAATGAACCAAGAGCATGTTTTTTAAGCATTCCACTCATAGCAGAGTGTTTTGCAACATAAAAATGAGATTTACATTATGTCTCTTGCAACATAAAAGTGAGATACAGTACACATTTGGAATAAATTAAAAAACATGAAGAAGCCTTTCCTTCTGGAGAATATTATAGTCATGTACTCATGCGCCATTTATTTATTCTGTGTAGGAATATATTTTAGATGATTGTTCCCCAGCTATGGAATTCTAGGCATTCTGTAGTGTCGGATAATCTGAAAAAAAAGCCTGTTTCATTTCAGTAAATTATATGAAAAATAATAAATAAGAACCGCAGCATATTTTACATTTTCTAGTTTATTATGCCGTTGTAATATTTATATTGCTTTTGTATTGTTGAATTGGGTTTGGGAAGACCTGAGTTCAAGTTCAGTTATGGTGGCTTACTAGATATGTGGTCAGCCACAACTTTTACTAAACAGGCTGCAATGCTATCTATTGTTAAGTATAAATGTATTTTAACTGCAGCCTCAGATGTCCTGTTCCTTACCACAAATACAGATTTCCTGCCCCCTCAGGAGATTGCATTTAAATGTACTCTAAATCTACAATTATGGTTTTCATGTACTTCCCATCTGAAGAAGGAAGAAAACTCCACTTCTGCAACAAGGTACTGTAGGTACTTCTGTAGCTGAAAACAATGTGTTAGTAAGACGGTTTGGAGAAGAATCATTATAGAAGGCCACACATCGCTCAAACCCAAACTAGATAACTAGTAAAATCTGATTTAGCAAGAAAAACATATGAGGATCACGTTCTACATTTATGAACTGTTTAAGTTATCTAAGTGAACATCTGTGCATTTCGGAGAAGCTTCCTTCATTTGTTGCCTGCATGTTAATTGAAGAAAAACAAGAGACATGTAGACTCAGGCACAAAGATCTGCTGGTATTGTGAATATGGAAAAAAAAGTATATCATTGATATACTTTTATACTATAACTGACCTGCCCCACTACACAATTTTTGTTGTTTACTGCTACACAAGATTGAGATCAGTAGAGTTGGTCCCCACACACCCTGCAACCTTTGGTCAGGTCAGGTGCTTCATTGGAGAGAGCCCCATAGGAGACTAAAAGAGGATGTCAGTCAAGCAGTGATGGATTCTTGCAGAAATGTCATGTAAGAGGGGTAAGTAAAGGAGACAAGAGGATACAGCAGCAGGTGTAGTTGTGGTCAAATCTTAGCTCTGTGATGGCGAACCTATGGCACGGGTGCCACAGGTGGCATGCGGAGCTATCTTGCTGGGCACCCAAGCTGTTGGCCAACTTATCTCCAGCTGAGCATGCCCATTTGATTTCACATGCACACATACGCGATTGCAGAGACCCAGCTGGTCTTCGGGCGTCTGCTGTGCATGCACACAATTGCAGCAGGAAATCCAGCTGGTCTTTGGTGGTCTCCCTGCACATGCACATGCAATGGTTCATGTGTGCATGAGTGCCTATGCACAGCACAGCACATGCATTACATGTGCAAAAGCTGCATGCACGCACAGATGGTGCAGTTGCACATGCAGCACACATGGAAGAGCTGCACACAAGTGTGGATGGCACACGCAAAGCATATACTTTTTGGCACTCGGTAAGTAAAAGGTTCGCCACCACTGGCTTAGCTATTACAGTTCATATAGTCACATAGAATAGCCACTCAGAAATGCAGTCTTGATCCCACTTAGTATTGGATCAATTGCTGATTGTTATTGCCAGAATCAATCCTCCTCCCCCTTTTTTCCTCACCACTTAGAGCCTGGGTTGTCAGTTTATAGTAGTCTGAACAGCAGCATGTTCTTCAACTGCATATGTTGTATCCTAGTAGATAGGATCCTAGTAGACTGGGGGAGGAAGGGTACCAGCAGTGTTGTCTTGGCTTTTGTAGGCGGTGACCAGGCTGAGCCTGAAGGAAGGGTCAAACATGTCCTCAGTTCATGAGTCTCTTCATGCCCATAAGAGATCTAAGTCCAGCCCACCTTGAATTACTTTGACTCTTATCTACCACCAATCTGCTTTTACAGTTAGTAGTTCACATTCTTGTACAGAGCTTAAGCTTGCAATACATCTGTGTACTCATTCAAACTGACTGGATTTTCTGATTTCCTTGGGGCTTGACATCTTTCTCAGTATTGCTTTGAGGGCAAGGAGCTTACCAAACAGAATACTGACTTCATAGCAGAGGGTTGGGGGAGAGGCGCTTTTGCTTTTATCCCCCCAAAAATACTCAATAGGTGAATGAGGGTTGGAAAAGGGGGTGAGGTGATGAAGGGAGGAGCAGGGTGGTAAAATCAGACTCCACCTTGGCTCAGCCCTGCTGGATCCTTCCAATACAATTTCCAGGCTGTCCCAATCAACACATGCAGCCGTGATGGGGGTTTTTTGTGTGCAAGGTAGGGTGTGGGGTAGCCAAAGTGGAGGAGAGACAGGTGGGAAGAGGGAGTTGCAGTAGCTCTTCCAGCTTAAATGTGGGCAGACTGCCAAATATATAAATTTTGGTTGGGAGGATGGAAGCTCGCCCTGTTTGCCTGGTGCTTGGGTTTCAAACCTAGGCTGCTGGCTTTTTCAGCTGACAAGCCCACTTTTCTGACCACTGAGTTATCGTGCTGGCGTTGTGAGGACATACCTTGAAAAAACCTAAAACATAGGCAGCTTGTTTCAGAGCTAGGGAAAGGAGGGCATGTGGATAAGTCCCTAAAATAGAATAGTTTATTTGTCAGTGTGTTTAACCTTAACAGCTTGGTAGCACCAGCTAACTTACTGTAGAGGGAAGAAGGAATGACCTTGAAGGAGAGAAGGAAAAGCTGCTACCAAGGCAACAGTCAGATAAAAAAGGCCTGAGCCTGGGCCAAGAAGATAACTGAAAAAATATGTCAGGTAAGTCTCGCTTAGTTCACACAGATAAAATGATAAAGGGGGAAGTACATTCATTTAGATTCTCTTACACAGCTGTTACAATAAAAGTAGCACTGACCTACATAGCATTGAGTCTGGTCCATCCTGTACTGGACAATACCTACGCTGAGATTTAAGTAGGTTTGAAAATTAAACAGGATATAGTCTGGATAATACTCATATGGAAAATTATCAGGGAATATAAGTACTGGAGGGCAAAAGCCATCCTACAAAAAGCCAGTAGCAAGCCATTTTGATATTGTTGAGAAGAAAACAATATTATGTGTCCATGTAGAATTTTCAAGTTGCACTGAGGCTGTGAATAGTTTTACAGAAAAGTGCAAGCAGCCACACACACACAACCCACACAAACCCCGGGCTGGCTAAGGAATGGAACTGAAATTGCACATACCTCTAAACCATTAGGTGATGAAGAGTGCTGTAAAGATATTTACTTTAAGTACTGAGATAGAGCTCCCACTAGGAATATTTATGTCATTGTTGTACCTTGTATTACAAGGACAAAGTACTTCACAGACATAAAACAAATGCCCCAACACATAGGAAATATACTCTTTGTTTACTTCTACAGAACCAAAGCTTTAGTGGTCCAAAACTGAATTGGCACATAATCATACTAAGTTAAATAGATGCAGTATAATTCAACTTGACTTTGGAGACAATATGGACAAATGCTCACCATGTTGACTGTTATGACAAAATCCAGTTCTTCCACAAATTTGCTAGTAACAACCCTAATTCTGTCAACTGATGTTTTCTCTCCTTTTTTTTCTATCCATCATCCATTCATATCATAGGCCAAAATATAGGACTCTGATTATGATTTTAAGAGAATAGTAATATTTTATTTCTTCTACATTTGACTGAATTTTCTTGCGATCTCTGGTAATCCTATTAAACCTAGGATTTAGATAATCCAAACTGATAATTCAAAGGCATCTATCTTTTTTTTCCTCTTACTCTTTCTCAATATGCAGCTTTCCAAGCTTTTATCTTACCACTAGATACTGTATATTTACTACATGATTGCTCTAGTGGTTTTCACTTTTATTGCCATAAAAATATCTTTCACTATCTCAACTAAACATGGCTTATTAATCCCTTTATTTTTCCAGCATATTGCATTACATCATGGAAATCATGTGGTTACAAGAAGCTGCAACCGTCATAAGTACATGCCAAGTGCCTGAATTTTGATCATGTGACCCTAGGGACATTATGACAATTGTGAGAACCAGTTGTAAATTACTTTTTTCAAGTGCTGTTGGAACTCTGAACTGTCACTAAACAAATTGTCAGTATAGAATTAACCTGTATGACCCCACTGGCACTTCCTACTACCCTGTTTCCCCCAAAATACAACCTATTTAAAAAATAAGACCTATCCCGATTTTGGGGGGAGCTAATATACGCCTACCCCAAAAATAAGCTCCAGTGAAGGGGTGGGCGTGGCCAGCACAGGAGGCAGCCCTTCTCTTCACCAGTCATCTCATGGCTGTTCAAACCCTTTACTGCTGTCTCCTGCACCTCAAAAAAAAAAAAAAGACTTCCCCGAAAATAAGACCAAGTGCTTTTTTCAGGGGTCAAAAGAAAATATGACTCGGTCTTATTTTGGGGAAAACATGGTAAGAATTCAGTCCTCCTGCCATTGTTCAGATCATTGGAGCTACTGAGTTCTCCCAGTATATCAAGAATGGTAATCTGGAAAAGAGCTACATCCACCTGTTTAGCTTCATTATGATTTACTGTATTCTGTTTTCTCAGTCTAACAATGCCTTGAACTGTATGCATGCTATATGGGAGAAGGGAGACTCAATGACAGTCTAAAGTAAGTTGGCTCTTACATTGAAACTGTACAAGTGCCATGAATTTATACTCCCTTCAACACTGGATTATCATGGCAATGTTTTCAAAATTAGATAACTGGATAAGTGGACAATGTTAATTAAACAATTCCTTCTGAATTTTTACAGAGGAGAGGTTCAAATTGTTTTTATTCCTTTAGAGACAGATTCTGTGATATCATATGCCCTTGAAAGAAAGTAGAATGTCATGATGTTTCATCAGAAATTGGAATTTGTGGAAGCTGGACAGAAAGAATATTGACACTTTTGAACCTGAGTGTTGGAAAAGATACCAGAAAAGACTCTGGACAGCCAAGAAAACAAATACATACCCGTAAATAATTGAACAAATGAATCCACTTGAGACTCAAATGACCAACTGATCCTGCTTCAAATATATTTATGCAAAGACATAGCTCCGTCAAAAAGGTTCTAAGGCTTGTGAAGATGGAAGGAAAGAGAAGAGGATCACCCACAGCAGAGTGAATGCACCCAGTTACAGGGCTGATGGGTGCATTATTGGAAGACCTGAAGAGTCAGCTTAGGGACAGACAATCTTTGTGGTTGCTACTGTCAACACTGACTTGATGGCGCATTATCAATAAATGTTTCCAGGTGAATTATATGTGCATAACTATGGAGTTTTCTTACCATGACTCTAAAGCAGTTAGTCACTCCCTGTTTTCAGAAACATTTTTTCAGCTTCCCAATATCTTGATAAGCTGTTATCAAGGTGCAGTCCTGATTTAGCTCTATCCAACACCCAAGATCGTTTGGCTGCTGCTAAGTAGATTATAGGTAGTCCTCAGTTTACAACAGTCCATGTAGTGACCATTATAATAGCACTGAAAAAAGTGACTTATGACAGTTTTTCAAATTTGCGACCATTGCAGCTTCCCCGTGGTCACATGATCCAAATTCAGAGGCTTGGCAACTGACTCAAATTTATGACAGTTGCAGTGATCACCTTTTGTGACTTTCTGACAAGCAAAGTCAATGGGGAAGCCAGATTCACTTAACAACTGTTACTAACTCAACAACTACAGAGCAAAATTCACTTAACTTCTGTCTCACTTAGCAAAATAAATTTTGGATCAGTTATGGTCATAAGTCAAGGATTTAAAAAAAAACATACAATCCAGGCAGCACTTATGCTGCCACTACTAACACCCATGCAGACAAATACAGGTAGTCCTTGACTTACAACGGTTCATTACGTGACCATTCAAAGTTACAACTGCACTGAAAATAAGACTTTATGACCATTTTTCAAAGTTACCACCTTTGTAGCATCCCTATGCTCAAAATTCAGGTGCTTGGAAACTGGTTCATACTTATGACCATTACTGTATTTCCCCCCCCCAGTCACGTGATGACTTTTTGCAACCTTTTGAAGAGCAAAATCAATGGGGAAGAAAGATTCAGTATGTTACTAACTTATTGACTGCAACGATTCACTTAACAACCGTGGCAAGAAAGGCCATAAAGTGGGACAAAACTCACTGAACGAACGTCTCACTTAACAACCGAAATTTTGGGCTCAATTGCGGTCATAAGTCGAGGACTCCCTGTAGTTTTCCATCTCTTTGAAGCCTTTTACAGCCTCTCTTCTGGAAAAGAAAAACGTGGAGCCTTGACATTTTACTCCCCATTGAGACGCCGCCTTAAGGCGAAGCTCAGCCACCGGGTCCCTTCTAGGAAAGTCCCTTTCCGCTCGTTTCCATGAGATTCGGAAGCAACTCTATCATTCCTCGAGTCTAACGACCGTTCCTTCCTACTTGGGGCTCTTTCTTCCAAAGAGACTCCCTTAAGCAAGAAAACAGCGCATGCGACTTGAGGCTGGACCCGGATGTTGTTACCGCTCCGCGGAAAGCAGGCTGTGCCACGCGTAGCGGTCTCCTAGAAGGGTCCCACTCGGGAGGGAGGAAACACCATAGAGTTGAGTCTTTCAGGCTCTCAACTTCCGTCCACTCAGTTCCGATCTCTGCCGGAGTTTGGGGCGAGAAAGGATTTAAAGGGGGGGAAAAAGGCGCAGCCTAAGAGCGGCCTAAAACTGACTTTTCTCAACGTTTCTCTGGAGCTCCGGGCAGAATTAGCAGGAAGGAGCGACGGTGAGAGAGAGAGAGGGTGGAAGGCGAGCCGGTTAGCGGCAGTCTCTGCTCTTCGCCGGGGGATGGGAGCTGAGCGGGAAGAAGCGGGTGGCCGGGAGGTTGCAGGGCAGCCACGAAGTGCCCCCCCCCCCGTGTCTTCGTTGGTCGTGGAGAATGATGAAGGGATGGAGAGCGGGTTGTGCCCTTCTTAGCATCTGAATCGCGTTACGTGTAAGATTCATCAGCGGCAGCTTTCTTTCCCCCCCCCCCCCCGCATGAAAACGGACAGCAGGAGCAGGAAGTTTGGCTCATTTTACAAACGGTCGCAATCCTGCTACACACCCGGATTCATTATCTGCCGTCTAGCAAGCAAGCAAGCAAGCAAGCAGGCAGGCGGGGCGGTAGGGATGCAGAAGAAACAGCAGGAAGTAGGCTTGTGGATTTCAGCTTATTTGTAAAATGCCCTTAATAGGGTGTTTCCTTCCCCCACCCCACCACCCCCTTTCTTCACCTCTTTCCTGCTTTGCTTTTCCATTGCTCGGTGTTTAGGCAATTTCTGATCAAAACGTTTGGGACAGGAATGTGTGTATGGGTTGTGGTTTTCTAAAAGTTATCATAAGGAAAACTGGTGGTGATTTTTTTGTTGTTGTTGCTGTTCGTTGTTGAAAAGTGCAAAAAGGGACGGTTGCATAAAAAGCAGAATGTGCTGTGATCTTACCCACCCAGTCCTTTCTTTCATTTTTGGATATCTATTGGGTTAATAGGGTCAATGTCAGTAACAGGTGGTGGAAAATAGAAAGTGGGTGAGATATTCTTGGATAGTTTAATTACAAGATGCTGAATAGCCTCTTGGCTTTGAAATGTCCACTCTCTTTCCCTTTGCAACAATGTAATACTTAGAGCATTTCACTGGGTATGTCATTTAAGTCAGAGGTTCTCAACCTTTTCTTTATCATGGACCACTGGTGGAATTCAATTTATTTTATTACCGGTTCTGTGGCTTGGTGGGCGTGGTTGGGTGGGTTATGTGACTGGGTGGGCATCTGTAAGCAAGGCAATAAAGATTAGGCTAGAAACAACACCAGAATGTTTCTTTCCTGCCTTCCTTACAGGATTAACCCTGAAAAAGGGGGAAAAAACAAAAGGAGATTTCTATTAACAACCGGTTCTCTGAACTGCTTAGAAAATTTACTACCAGTTCTAGCGAACCTGCTGAATTTCACCTCTGTCATGGACCTTGTTCAAATGTCATGGCCACAGACCCCCCCCCCCCCCGAGACTCAAGATTTAAATCATAACATTTTCTCAAGCCTTCCCTCAACCCTGTGATGATATTGTGGCCCCCTCCACAGAGGTCCATGGAGCATAGGTTGAGAACCACAGCAATATATTGCAGTATATTTTATGGCAAGGAAGTATGAAAACATCCTGGAAAGTAAGGCTAGATAAATGCTAAATTATTTCAAAAAATGCTATCAACATTTCTGGATGAAAGTGCATGAAGTTGTTTCATCAGGCTGTGCTCCTTTAATGCCTTAAACTGATATACTATGACAGTAAATATTACAGTGTGTATTCTTTGAATGGAGGCTTAAAATGACTTCCTGCATTGTCATCTGCTATACAAAGTAGCATATCCTAGCTGATACAACACAAAGCACATGTATCTACCTATAGACAGTGGTTGCTATATTCTATTATAAGATGCAGGGTGATCACAATCTATCGTAAATGCATATACATTGCTAATCCTATGTTTTTATCTATATAAAAACATTGTTTCTCATTCAGTTGAAAAACAGCAGTTTGCTATTAAATACAGTAACTGAAAAAACACCATCAATAATTTTTAATAATGACTGAAGGGTTTTGTGGGCATGTTCAGGCAAATAAGGCTTTAGCTGTCAGTATATACAAGATTAATCTTGGTGAGAAGATAGTGTATAGTACCAGATCCATGCCTGTAGTAGAACAGTATATTGCTGGTTTTCAGTGCTTATATGATTTAATCTTATTTCTATGAATTTAGTGTGCATAGAATTATTAAAAACCCACAAATGTCATTAACACACTTTTGCTGAGCATCCTGTTTTAAGATGTACAGAAGTTATTTATACTTATTAATTTGATTATTATTGCCAGTTTTCTTGTTGCAATGAGAATATGGTAAATATTCATTTACACTATGCAGGGCCGGATATTTTTTTAAATGTTGATAAGTGCACCAGTGACCTTGTTTAAAGTGTAAGTGACTATTGTTATGGTGCTTCACAATCAAAATAAAAAGTAGGGCATCAACAGAGCATAGATGTCAGCCCTATCAGATTGACTAGCAGTCTCCAACCTTTCCGGCTTTGAGAACCGGTGAGGGGAAGGGATAATTCTTCACAAATGGTGGCCCAGCACTCATGCAACTCCATTTGAGCAAGCGGCAAGCACATGCGCCTACCACTCACACAAATGGAGCTTTGCTCACTTGGCTGCCTGCTGTGCACACAAGTGGAGCTATAGACACATACCCCCCCCCCCACGCCACTTCTGCGGGCTGGTCCTGAACTAAGAAATAGACACTGTGCAATATTAAACTACTTCTCTTAGAACTGATGTAATAATAGAATATTGCAAGTCTGAATATGCTACCTTTCATCCATCTTTTATCTGCATGAGAATTTGTAGGAGGTAGACAGCCATTTGGGCAGATAACAGTACATTTTTGGTTTGGGTTCAGATTTTGTTTATCTGATTGTTGCCTTGGTGGCAGATCTTCCTTTTGTCCTTCAAGGCCATTCTTTTTATCCTCTACAATAGACCAAACTAAACTAAACTTATAAAAATACAGTTAGCATTCTTTTAATGCCCATTCATGAAATTATACAGCAAATTTATAGAATCCAGTAACAGTCAGAAACCACACCTCATTGATAAAATGCAAGTAAACATCTTGTGTTTCCTTGCCTTCATCTACTTTTTCACACACAACAGCTGCACAATATTAGACAATAATGCAAACCCACAGGCTCAAGATCGGTGGATGAATGGTAAATGATCTTTGAAATAGCTTCATAGTTTTTGATAGTAAAAAAAACAAATCAAACCTCTTTGGCACATCCTCCCACACCTTTCCTGACCTGTGCTACGACCCCCATGCAGTGCTGATGACCCGTGCAGCATTTTTAAGCACTCCCCAGCACCCCCAGACACTCCTCCCAATCCACACCGTCCCCAACTAGTGCAGTATCTCTCACACCTCTGCAACCCCCAGGCATTCTTCTTGACCGGTGCTACCCTTCCACATGTCATACTTGATCTGCATGGCACCTCTTACACACCCCCAATGACTCCCATGCACCTTTCTGACCTGCATCAACCTCTACCTGACCTGCACTGCACTCTCATCCTAGGCACCCTTTCCAACCTATGCTGCTTATGTGCTCTTCATGACTCGCATAGCATCTCTGGTCCACACCAATACACCCTTCCTAAAGAAGGAAGATAGATTTCTGATGCTCACTGCTAGCTTCTTGTAAGAGTGGGGAAGCTGGCAGGAGGCTGAAAGATATTGCCATTCCCATTGCTTTTTTGCCCACCTGTGTTTTTCTCTTTATGTAAAGAAATATCTCTAAATGATGGCCCAATGGGGAATAAATTATCTAGTAATATAAAATTATTTCATAATTTACTTGTAATATTTCTAGTATTACTTTTTCTCTGCACAAGTGTAAAAGTCCAAACAGTTTGGTTTTTTGTTCCTTGCTTCCATGCTGTGAAAGTGTTTTAAAGTCATGGTATTAGTGCATTATCCTGTAAATGTGTGTTGAATGGTTCAACAAATGCAGTTTTACTTCTCCTGTGTTTCAATCTGTAGGAAGTGATTAAGTAGAAATATCAGTTACAGAGAAGTTTTAGCTATGAAAGAGTGTTGTTCCCCTGCTTAATTTTATAAGTATAGTTTTTATTCATTTCATGCCAAGAAGTAAAAGGATTGTTTAAGGCTTGAAATTTCTTACTTTGATAATTGTAAAGGTAGTACATTAATTTAATATATTTGCATCTATGTTTTAAGGTTAGATCAGGGGTGGGCAAACTTGGCCATTTTGTGACTTGTGGACTTCAACTCCCAGAATCCCTCAGCCAGCAAAAGC
>JAEANM010018472.1:0-12631 GCA_017656035.1 Myanophis thanlyinensis | reverse complement strand
ACTGATCCTGTAAATAAAAAGAGCTGATTTCACTAAAGCAACCTTGCGATTGCCGTTATTTCTCGAAATAAAACAGGGACTATTCAGTTTAGTAACAAATATTTCCTTTTGTATGCATCTCAAGACAACAACAAAAATAGGTTTGTAATATAAGCAATTAGAAAACGTTTTCTGAAAGCAGTTAAGTTGGACAAATACATTCCTTTGCAATGTCTGTTTTGCCTCTTGCTTCTTTTACAGTGAGGGGAAGTTAACCTCAATTATTTCTTATTCATAATATAGAACTAATTTGAAATGAATAGCTCATACAGAGTACGTGTTTTCTTTTCAAAATGTAACTGCCAGAAATCTGAACTCTCTCCGACATTTTTTAAAAGACTGTTGTCAACCTGACAACACCTTGATGTACTCTTCATTTAATTATAAATTGTTTTCCTTCTACAAGCACTTAGTTATTTTATCTCTCAACCTCAAGCTAATAAATGTCATCATCATTGTGTCTTTGGTGTATTTACTCTAGTTTATGTTCAATAGTAGATTTATTGCAATTCTTTATAAAAACATATTTTTCCTAATCAAGAAATAAACTGTCCCCTTTGTTCTGCTTCTAGAAGTCATCATTTTGGGTGACACATTATTTCTTAATGTCTTTTTTTTCTTTTGGAGGTTATCTTAATATTTCCAATTGCCTGTGTTTTTGTTTTTTGTTTTGGCTTTTGCTTCTTTTTAAAACATGACATCCAGTTTTAAAAAATATTGATGACCCAAGGAAAATGTAGAACAAGAAGTGCTACTGCACTAAAATTATGGAGGGAATTACCTTTTAGGGACAAGAATGTTTAATATTTCATGGGGAACTTTGCAGGGAAATCAGAGCAAGCTATTTTGTGGAACACATTTCCTACCAGGGATATCTTCCAAATGTATGGACTTCAATTCCCAGAAATGCCAGAAAGAACTGACATTGTGTGCACTCAGTTCCATACATTTGGAGGTTGCTGAGATTGAGAAGAAAAGTATTGATCATATTGATAGGATCGTAGAATGTAGCTCATTGTGTATAATACGAGGGTTATCCACAAAATAAATTTGCGATAGAAAAAAAAAACAAAGTGTAGGATTTTTTTTTTATTATATACACTTGAAAGTGACACTTAAATACTACTTTTCCACATATTCGCCAAACAAATTGAGGCACTTATCATAGCAGTGAACAAGCTTTGTAATTCTATTGTCATAAAATTCAGCCGCCTGAGACTTGAGCCAGTCAGTCATGCCCACCTGCAGTTCCGCAATTCCGCTGTTCATCATGAACGTTAGTTCGGCCATTTTTAAACTTAATGCACCATTGGCGTACTCCACCTTCAGTGATGATGTTGTCCCTGTACACTTCACACAGTTGCCAAAAAATTTCAATCGGTTTATGTTTTTTTGCCAACAATCACTGATTGCACCTCACAACTCATGGGATTTTCAATTGCAGCACACATTTCAAACGTTTGCTGTGAAATAACGGGCAATGATACGAACCTCCCACTAGCACAACTAGATGCAGACTGAGCGGTGGACGCACAGACCAAAGATGGCCGCGCTAGCTCCGCCCCTTCTTGCTACAGACAAAAACGTAATCTATTTTGTGGATAGCTCATACTTCAGATTGTGATCAGATACTTGAACTATTTTTACATAGGTGACCAAGAATCATGATACAAAAGATATTCCTATTGGTTATGTTACCAGCTGCATTTGCATAACATGCTAAATTTGAATAGTGTTAATCTTCATTAAGATTTGGGCCCTCTACATATAAGTGCAGCCCATTATTTAGCTTACAATACAATGTGTCCTGAAACCTTAAAAATTGGTAAATTATAAGCCTATTGAGTGAATATAGTCAATAAAGATAATCCCTCCTATAGAAAGATCTAGGACAGGGGTCTCCAATCTTGGCAACTTTACGACTTGTGGACTTCAACTCCCAGAATTCCTCAGCCAGCATTCTAGGACAACACACCATGACCAACTTGCCACAGAACAACTCGCCTCATGACAATTCAATATATTAATTGTTTCATTCAGTTACTTTTATTATTGGAGATCAGGTTTTCATAAAAAATATTGTAATTCTTACATTTCTGGATTTCTTTTATTATTATTGGGCACACTTCTGGTGACATTATTTAGATTTTGTATTTGTTGAATTGTCTTGCAGTGAATTGTCCCACACGAATTGACCATGGTGAACAATTTTTCTAAAAACATGAAGATTAAAAAAAAATATTATTGAAATTCCTCAGGAAGAGAGAAATAGCAAGGAATTACTTAAGTGCAAGTAGGCACTTCAGAATGTATTTTCATTTATAAGCCCAAAGGATCTGCACATTCCACTCCATGAAATTAAATCGAACTACTTTCCTGTTTCTTGCATTTCCAACGGAAAAAGAGCTGAGTCAAATATTGACAGAAAATACATTTCAATTATCCAGGACAGTTAAAGAGTTGTTCTTCCATTGCTGAATAACAGCTGCATTTAACCAGTCCTTGGGCTGATCTAAAAAAACAAAACAAAACAAAACAAAAAAGCAAGGAGGTTTGAGCCAAGCTAATATTTGGGCAAGAGATCACTAGAAATCTTGAAGCAATAGACTAGATTGGTAAGTAAAACACATCACCCAACAAGCAAGAGTAAATGCCCTGTTGCTAAAAACAGCATCAACAATCCATGTAAAGATAGAATCATAGAGCTGGAAGGGACCTTTGAGATCTTCTAGTCCAACCTCCTACTCATAGTAGGAACCTCACACCATTCCAGTCAAATGGTGGTCTATTCTGTTTTTGAAAGCTTCCAGTGATGGAGCACCTACAACTTCAGAAGGCAAGCTATTCCATTAATAGCATGTATCATTATATGTATCAATGTATAGACCTGTGTCTGTGAAGTCATTAAGAGTCAACTTTCATAATTATTTTAATAATTGTGTTTGATATATCCCATGCTTGTAGTATTATTATTCTTAAATCTATACTCTATATCTATGTCTATATAGATATATCTATAATCATATTCTAAATATGCTTGGGAATATAGCCTGCATGGCCAGATGCATGTCATTTTTATAGAGACACTCACTTATAATGAGTAAGATATGTCCCCAGATCTTTCCTCATGATCCTAGTTCCGCATTTCAATGATCTAAGATCAGTGGTGGAATTCAATTTTTTTTACTACTAGTTCTGTGGGTGTGGCTTGGTGGGCATGGCTGAGTGGTCATGTGACTGGGTGGGCAGTTTCTGTAAGCAGGCAATAAAGATTAGGCTAGAGACAATACCAGAATGTTTCTTTCCTGCCTTCCTTACAGGATTAACCCTGTAAAGTGGAAAAAAACAAAAGGAGATTTTGTCTAACAACTGGCTCTCCTAACTGCTTGGAAAATTTACTACCAGTTCTAGTGAATCTGGTAGAACCTGCTGAATTTTACCTCTGTGGACTGTGCACTGCCTAATCTTTTCCCATTTAGTATTGAACCTACAATGGGCCACATAGTTTACAGATTGTAATTTTAGTGTGTTAAACTATGTATAACTGACAGACTGGATTTTATTATAGATTTTAGTTGTTATTTATTATTTTATGTTAGAATTTTTAATTGTATATTTAGCGAGAGTTTTTTATTTGTTCTGGTTTCTGGTCTAAGACTGTAATAAACTGATTGATTGATTGACTGATTGTCTGAGTTTGTTTGTTTACTTGCTTACTTGCTTACTTGCTTACTTGTTTACTTACTTACTTACTTGCTTACTTACTTACTTACTTACTTACTTACTTACTTACTTACTTACTTAATATGCCACCCATCTCACTATCCAGAATGACTATTTGGCCAAAAACAATTGCAAACACTTCCATTAGAAAGCAAAGAACAGCTCTACATGTAGTACTGTATATGAGAGAGAAATCTAAATTACATGTCTATCTTAATTTTTGTCCAAGACGTTAGGATGACTGCACAATATAACTATCTTCTGAAAGTATCCTCTGGGTCAGAATTTGATAATTTTATACTACCAAGTCAAGATTCGGTCAAGATTTTTCTTCTTCTCTAAAAATCAACTAAGTAAACACACATCTGTAATAGGAATTTGCATGGCGCTGTTTCAAGCTCATTCCATGTTTGTACCATATCAACCAATAATCTACTGCCAATGGTACAGGAGATGCCTTAGGTTTTCCCCAGCAACATCCATTGGCACAGACTTCTGATTAAATGCACATATGGGTTGACTCATGTTTCTTCCTTCTAAAGCAGTCAGTCTAGCACTTTAATGAAGTTTATAGAACTTCTCAAGAATGGGGACTGTGGGAAGGAAGAGGGCGGACTGGGAAAATATGTAGGAGACTGAACGTTTAGGATTATTAACATTTATAATTTTGTTCTCAGTCATCCGGCAAATTGTATGAAAAAAAGATGCTCCCAGGAAGGGAAAAAAAAACAAACCTAAAATGAACAAAAACCCTTCTCTCCTCCAGAAATAATATTTTAAAAACCCAGTTGTCAAAATTGACAAAACTTACTCAATTAAAATCAATTTAACAATAACAGTGCAATCCTTAATGGGGTAACAATATGGACACACATTTTGGAGTGTGGCATATTAAGCTGAATTCCATTTTATCCCACAAACTGACAAAGGGATTTTATAATATCAAAACAACCAACAAGACATGCATAAATGTGTAGGTACTTTTTATTATCCACAGAAAACATGCAAACACTACATGTAGACAAGAGACGCAAGCCCACCATTATAAGAGAAAAGGTAAAATCAAGGCTAGTGGTAAGATAAAATCCCAAATCATTTGGCTTTGATAAAAATCACCATTATGCAATGGTAAAAGGCAGATTTACTGCAAACAGTTTACATCCTGCCACAATTTCTCTAACAACACCAAACATCAACATCTGGCTATTGAGACTCATTTGATAAGTGGATAAAAATGCCAAATCCAGCCTAAATATCTGGCAGATTGTGCGATGAACTAAAATCATTACATTCTACGATGTCTGCTTTCCAGCAAATCTGGGTGGGGTTTTGTAATATTGCCAAATCAAATATAATTCTTTACTGCAGGTGTTCCCAACTCTGGGACTCACGAGTTGCAATAATTTTTGCCTAGGGTGTGAACATTAATTCCTAGGAGTGTGGGACATAGAAAAGTTTGGGAACCTTCACTTCAGTGCTTGTAATCCATATCTAAGAGAACTAGTTTGGTGTACTGGTTAAAGCACTGGGCTAAAAACTGGGGGACCGTGACTTCTAGTCCCTCTTTGGACTAGTTTGGACTAGAGCCAGTTAGATGACCTTGTGCCAGTCCCATTCTCTCAGCCCTAGGAAGGAAGCAATGGTAAACCACTTCTGAAATCTTGCAAGAAAACTGCAGCAATCAGTCCAGGCACACACACAAAAATACAACTATTTAGACATTTTGGCAGAGCAGAAAATTTAATTACTTTTTTTGGGAGATGCAATTCACATCAAGTGAAACAACAAGGAAAAGTAATTTTCTTGCTTACATGTTTTTTCCTGTCTGATTTGTGCAGTGTGGAGGAAATCGTAATCCATTTCCAGCTCAGTGAATGTTGTGATTTTCTTCTCCCTGCAAGAAACATGGAAAAAAGAAGCATCTACACATCAAGAGTCTTGTGATGATTTTCTCAAGGGATCTTTTACCAAATGGTATGACTCAGCTTCCGCAAGGAGTCCTTCCGATGGCCTCTTGCGATGCTGAGTGTAAGCTGAAAGCAGCACATTTAGTTAATGGAAAGTGATGCAAATATATCGTGACGTCAGAGCCAGGAGATGTTAAAATGCAACACCCTCACTCATTTTCTTCTCCCTCCTTCTCTGCAACGTAGTTGTGGGGTTTGTGTCAGCACCAGAGGACCATGTGTGGTCTAGTTGTTGTCACATCATGTCTGTGCAGAGGTCAGACATAGTGATAAGGCAGCTAAGTTGTGTGAAAATTATTTCCCCATCTCTTCTACAGGTAACACCTTCCCTGGCCTAAAATGGCTGATATTTGCCTTATTCTGTTCTGCTTTGAAGACAGATGCCTGCATGTGAATCGATACCCCTAAAGGATAAATCTTCACCTGAACAAACAATGCTCCAAGTAGCAAGGAAGAAAAAGTGAAAGTGAACCACAGCTTTCTATCCCTGAATAGAAAGACAACATCTAGAGAAGATGTCCGCTAAAATCAATACCAGGAACAATTTACTCCAGAAACTAAGAGGATCTAGATGGGGAGCCTCAGCCTTTACTCTCAGAATATCAGCACTACGGTTGGTCTACTCCTCAGCTGAATGCTGCTCCCCCTTTTGGCTTAATAGCTGCCACACTAGCAAGATCGATGCTAGACTAAATGATACAATGAGGATCATAAGCAGTTGCATAAAATCTACTCCTACTTGCTGGCTCCCACATAGCACCACATAGTGGTGGAGCCACAGAGCACCACCAGATCTACGAAGGCAGGAAGCCTTAGTGAAAGAGTACAACAAAATTAGGGGAAACCCACTTCTTCCTGTGCACGCTGACCTTCCTCATCTGTCAATTGGCAGGCTTAAATCTAGGAAGACCCTCTCTGGCACTCGCTCAACAGCTATCTAACAACTTTGACATCGACACACAGTGGAAAGCCAAATGATCTGATGAACGCCCAGATACAGGCAGTTACATAGATGACCCTACACAAAATGTGCTAGGTTTTGACCTTCCTCACCAGCATCGGTCAATTCTGGACAGGATTCATACCCAACATGGTGTCTGCCAGGACTCACCGTTTAAGTGGGGTCTTGTCTCTACTCCTCAGTGTGACTGTGGTGGTCTTCGACAAACTATCCATCACATTGTGTCTGAATGTCCATCAACAGTTTACACCGGTCCAATGTCTGATTTTTTTCAACATAGACCACCCTGTCCTTGAATGGCTGGGTAGGCTAGACATTAACATTGGAACTATTATAAGTCCATACACTAAATAAATAAAATATCCCTGAATATTAGACTCTAAAATATTCAAAGTTCCCCATGCTTTGTCTGGCTCTATTACTACATTCCTGGCAAATAGTATTTTCCATTTAGCGATAAATGATTTAGAAGAAAATTGTGTTCTTGTTTTTTAAAGTAAGCTTGTTTCTGAGAGGGACCCCTGTCTGTCAGATGCATTAGACTAATTTAGACATTGCACCAAACTACAATATGACTTGTTTCAGTCTGATGAAGTTGCTAAGCCACAGTTAACAGCATGGCATGATGTGTGAACCCAAATAGTTGTGATTTCTTCAAATAAGCAAATTTAAAGAAGGTTAAGCAAAGTTAACACAAGGTGTGAACCATGTCTTTAAAAAGACATTAATTACTCTTCTAAATAATGCCAGCTGAACAAAAGCAGAATAATGGAATAAGAGAGCTGGAAGGGACTTTAGAGGTCATTTAGTCCAACCCCCTGCTCAGGTAGGAAACCCTATAACCATTTCAGGCAAATGGGTTGTTCAATCTCTTCTTCAAAAACCTCTAGTGATGGAGCACCTACAACTTCTGAAGGCAAGTCATTCCACTGCTTAATTGTGTTAAGTGTCAGGAAATTCCGTCTTAGTTCTAGGTTGCTTCTCTCCCTGATTAGTTTCCATCCATTGCTTCTTGTCCTGCCTTCGGGTGCTTTTAGGTTGACCGCCTCTTCTTTGTGGCAGCCCCTCAAATATTGGAACATTGCTATCATGTCATCCCTAGTCCTTCTTTTCATTGTACTAGACATACCAGTTTCAGCAACCATTCTTCACATGTTTTAGCCTCCAGTCCTCCAATCATAGGGGCGCAGTGGCTCAGTGGCTAAGACGCTGAGCTTGTCAATCAGAAAGATTGGCACTTCGAATCCCTAGTGCTGCATAATGGAGTGAACTCCCATTACTTGCCCCAGCTTCTGCCAACTTAGCAGTTTGAAAGCATGTAAAAAATTGCAAATAGAAAAATAGGGACCACCTTAGTAGGAAAGTAAACAGCGCTCCATGCGCCTTTGGTGCAGTAATGGAATTAAACATTTTTTTACTATGGTTCTGTGGGCGTGGCTTGGTGGGCGTGGCTGGGGTCATGTGACTGGGTGGGTAGTTTCTGTAAATAGAGCAATAAAGATTAGGCTAGAAATAACACCAGAATGTTTTTTTCCTGCCTTCCTTACAAGATTAACCCTGTAAAGTAGAAAAAAACAAAAAGATATTTCTTCTAACAACCCATTCTCCGAACTGCTTAGAAAATTTACGACTGGTTCTAGTGAACCTGTTAGAACCTGATGAATTTCACCTCTGCTTTGGCGTTTCGTCCTGCCGGCCAAATGATCACGGAATCGTCATCAGACAACACTGGCTCTTCAGCTTAGAAACAGAGATGAGCACCACTCTCTAGAGTCGGGAACAACTAGCATGTATGTGTGAGGGGAAACCTTTACCTTTACCCCTAATCATCTTTGTTGTTTTTCAGTGAGTGAGTTGTAAGTTGATTGCCAAGTCCCAGGACAGAGGTTAGTGCCAAGATTCCCATATTCAGCTGGCAATGTCCAAACAGATAATATTGCGTGCAACTTCAATTGCTGTTGTGTCACTTACAGAGCAAACAACAAAAAATGATCACCTCAGGCTTCTTCTCCACTTTATCTGTGGATAGTTTTGAGCAGCCACTTCCTACACTGTGTGTAGGTACTGTAGAGATGGCAGACAACCAATCATCACAAGAAAGAGATGGCAGAGAATATTCTTAACAGTTCCAGTGGGAACCAAAGCTACAGCATTGTCCTTAGGTTCTAAAACAGTTAGCATATCTTACGTTTTCTTTTTAAGGGAGTAAGAGATATGATTGAATAATTGTAGATAACTATCCTTCAGAAGTACCTGAAAATGAGATTAGTTGATTCTAATGAAGGATCAGTAATGGATACCTTGATCTGGCCAGAAGGTATGTTGTTGAGGAGCGTATATTTTTCAGAAATTGGGGGATCAATCATTCCCATATTAACTGGTGGCTGAGTCTGCATACATACTACAGTATGATGTAGTTTTACAATTCAAATATATTTCTTTGATAAGAGTAAGAGTCTTGTATCCAAGAGGACTATCCAATTAGTACCATACAACTAGAAGAGAGTGATAGGATGAAGATGGCTTTGATATTATTTCAAGCCAATCAGTCAATAATCTAGACTGTTTGCACTGCCTTTTACTAAAAATAGGAGGAAGCAACTGCTGTTCCATAACTTAAGAAAGTTACAAACGTTGTATGCTTTTCTCCCAAAAGCAGAAAATGCATATAGGATTGCAGTAGACCGGCATTTTTTAAATGAAACTTGGCAACTTTTAAGATATGTGGATTACAATGTCTATGCTGAATGGAGAATTCTGGGTGTTGAAGTCCACTTCTTCTTCTTGTGCCATATCAGTCATCGGACGTTGACGATCACGTTGGCGATCCTATGTGTTTAACATGTATTGAAGTCCATGCATCTTAAAATTATCATGTTTGAGAAATGCTGTGGTAGACCTTTGAATGGTCGACTGAATGACTGAGTGGCACAGATACTAGACCACATAGATCAGACCATCAAATTTGATTCTAGTTGGAGAGATTAGTTTAGATTCAGTATATTTATTTATATCACTTTAAAAAAATTTTTTTACAAATAACTCAAGGCAGTAAACATACTATATCCAACACACCTTCCTCCCCATAACAGCAACCCTGTGAGGTGGGTTGGGCTGAGAAAGTGTGATTGGCCCAAACTCACCCAGCTGGCTTTCATGGCCAAGGTGTGATTTGAACTCACGATGTCTTGTTTTCTATGTTGAGAGTAGAGTACTCTATGTAGAGTAGACCCAACTGGTTCTCCATCCAGTTGCATCACACAAGCCCAAACCCCCAAGTAAGCAAACCATGATTCAGTTAACCATAAATAACCATGTCATAGAAATAAATCAGCAACAATGCTCTTGCAAAGCCCTTTGAGGAAAACTTCAGAATTATTGGATCAACAGAAGGGCCCCAAAAGTACCATCTAATGTGATTTTGTTGGGGGACTTTCAAATTTTATAGCTTGGGCAGGTGAACAGAGCTGATTATTTGCATGGCGAACCTTTGCTACTTACTAAATCTAAACACTAGGGGTTATCAGTCCAACTTCTTTTATAAAAGCTTTTTGTCAACTTTTAGTGAAGAAACATAGGCAGTGCCTGCACTATTTCATTCTGCTATGACATTGGCTCACACAAGCTAGATATAACTCATTCCCGAATTGGTTCTCCTGCACTCTTTTCCACTGCATGTTTGTTTTGTTTTTAATGTGAATGATCACACATTTATTTTTAAACCTTCATTCCATCTGTACAGACTCATTCATTTTCAATAGATCTATAATAATAGTTTTATAAGCTAACTCATTGAAATCCACTTGGGAAACTGAATTCATTCAATCCTACTGGAGTTTTCTTGGGCTAGCACAGGGGAACTTTAAAGCTTGCATAGCATGGCTTATTACCATGTACGCTCCTGCTATAACTAGCCATGATAAACCATGCGCCACCTTTCTAATTCCTTATTCTTTTTCTGCAATTGGAACACTATGTATTGGTGTGCAGCGCAGCCTTTTATTATAAAAAGGATCAAAAATGGCTCACGTTCTTTAATGAGTATCCATAGAGCAGCATTTAAATTTGGAGAAATTACCTCCATTACATTCCCTCAGAAATAACAAGGCTTCCACTGGAGATCTTACTCAGTGGTGAAGCCAGCCATTGTGAATTTGTAAACTGTGAATTTGTAAATTGCTCATTGTCTTGTGTGAATGCAAAAGATCATTTCTAAACAAACCACATGTAAATTCAGTCAATATGTTAGAGGTAGTACTCAGTAATGGAGTCTGCCCAGTAGTGAAATTCAGCCTGGTCACACCAGTTCTGCTGAGCCGGTAGTGAAGCTGGTTGAATTGCAGCGAGTCTGCCCATCACAGCTGTAAGTCATGACAGTCATAAATCATGTCACCTATATAAAAAAGTCTGATTTTATGACTTTTTTTGTGGTAGGTGTTAAACAACACCACTAAAATGAGCTTCCATTGTTGTTAAGCAAACCACCTGGCAGGGGCTGCTGGCACTTTGGAATCTGGTTGTAAGTAAATATCTGTTGTAACTTTGAACAGTTGCTAAGCAACTGGTTGTAGGTTGAGGACTGACTACCTGTGACCCATTTTTAGGGAAATGATACAGCTATCTGTATTAAGCGAATAGTCCAGAACGTTCACAATAGAACATGATAAAAAAAAAACACAAACACAAGTAAAAAAACAATAATACCAAATGACAAAGCTAGACAGCATACTAAAAAGCAGAGACATCACCCTGCCAACAAAAGTGCATATAGTCAAGGCTATGGTTTTCCCTGTTGCAATGTATGGCTGTGAAAGTTGGACCATAAAGAAGGCTGAGTGCCAAAGAATTGAGGCCTTTGAACTATGGTGCTGGAGAAGACTCCTGCAAGTCCCTTGGACTGCAAGGCAAACAAACCAGTCAGTCCTAGAGGAGATCAACCCTGACTGCTCTTTAGAAGGCCAGGTCCTGAAGATGAAACTCAAATACTTTGGCCACCTAATGAGAAGGAAGGACTCACTGGAGCCTAATGCTGGGAACGGCTGGATGGAGTCACTGAAGCAGTCGGCCTGAGCTTAAATGGACTCCAGGGGATGATAGAAGACAGGAAGGCCCGGAGGAAAGTTGTCAATGGGGTTGTGATGGGTCCGACATGACTTCGCAACTAACAACAAATACCAAAAGCCAAGCCACCTCATACCTTAATTTGAGTCTCAAACTCACCTATATGAAGTTCTACCAACAACCTGGCCCTATAGCTATGAGAAAAGTCAGCTTTTACAGCCTTCTGAATGTGTGCAGCATGCTCAGAGTCATCTAAATCTTTAACAGATTTACTAAACATTTTTTTTAATATTCAGAAGGCTTACATTCTTCTACAGTGCAGAATATTCTGGCTATTATGTCATTCTAGGCAGTGAAATTTGGAAGTTTCAGAAATAAATCCTGAAAAGAGTCAGTTTGCTCTAGTAGCTAAAAGAACCAGCATAGAAACCAAGAACCTGTGAGAGTTTTAGTCCTGCCTTAGGAATGAAAACCATCTTGGTGCCTTTTGGGTTAGTCACTCCCCCCCCAGCCCCCAACCCCACCCCACAGAGGTGTTGTTGTTGGGAAAATAGGAGGAAGGAGTATTGAATACGTTCACATCCATACATTATTTATTTTTTAAAAAAAATCTAAAAAAAAAATGGAAGTGGCTTCCAAAACTATTTAGGATGAAACAGTCAATCATTAATAGTTGAGTGACTTCCAACACTCAAAGAAACAGATGGTGTAGATCAATTTCAATCAAATTGCAAGGCTGGAGTGAGATGGAGATCGTTTTAGCTGTTATTTGGAATTGACTTTTCCCATTCCTTTTCCATAGACCCGGGGTGGGCAATTATGGCTCCTTCATGACTCGTGGACTTCAACTCCCAGAATTCCTGAGCCAGCATGGCTGGCT
>JAEANM010018471.1:0-12631 GCA_017656035.1 Myanophis thanlyinensis | reverse complement strand
TGTATTTATTGAAGCTCTGATCACTAACAGCACGCTGCTGGCAGGCAGCTCTCTTTTATATTAGAGAGCTGTCAGCCTGCAGCCAATCAGATCAAAGGCTTTTCCTGCGCTGGGAAAAGTATTAGGTAATGTAAAAATTCTGCGCATGCGCAGACACAACATCTGGCATAATCCAACTAGCTACCATCAAATTAGTATGTTATATATAAACTTGTTGAGGGGTATGATCCAAGATATTGTCCCTTAAGCTCCCAGAGCAAAAAGATACAGAAGTGATGTAAAAAAACCACATTATGGGGAAATGAGATAATGTAACACCTCTGTATCGTTCTGTTCAGAGGCTGTGAAGAAAGCGAGCTGTTTCTTCTATTGATTCTCACTTTGTCAGATTGATAATGCAGGTAAATGATATCTTTATATAAACTAGATGTAAAAACAGTGAGGAATTGCTTCCATTTGCATCTCAAAATAGATGGCATTCTGACTCCCCTTCCATTCAATTTCTATATTAATCATAGTTATTTGCTAAACTCGAATTCTATTCCGCAGCCTTCCTTCACTGGATCATTTCTATTCCAGTCTATGAAGAGGTTGCTGCCATTCTATCTACTGTATATCAGAAGTTAGCTTCATAAATGCCTAGAGCAATAGAGTTCTTTTTGTTCTAGAAAAATCCTATACATTGATTATGCAGGTTCTATTGTTAACTAATAAGCATTTTAACATTTCCTGTCATTGCAAAAGCAGTGATAAGTCTACTGAGCAAGTCAACCCAAAATATTTCCCGCTATCTATCTCCTGGAGTCACCAAATAAACTGAGGTGTCGCATCAAGAGCACAAAAAGCTTTTAATGATCAGATTAGCAAGCAATATCTTTCTCCGTGTAGCAAACACATTATATGAAAGGAAAGTCTTACATTTGCTGCCTTACAGCGCACAACTCTGTGAGGACAAGGATACTTAAATTACAAAGTAATTTAATCACAGTTCTTTCTCCATGCACCTTGATCAATCATAAGTACAGGTTCTCAATTGGAACTTGGATATGCATGTCCCTTGAGCACCATTTGAGACGTTACTGACTTAAATACGAGCTAGAACAAGCATCCTGGGGCATGCCCTTGGCCCAGCTTTGGGATAGTTACACCACCTCCTTCCAAAAACAAATAGATTTGAATTTGTCTTCTGGCAAGCTATCCCTCCTATCTGTATGTGTTATGAGTTAGGGTTAGATGAAGCTCAGGCAGAGATCTCTGAATATTTCTCACAGAACTGGTTGTTAAAGTATGTGCAGCCCACCACTGCCTAGACAATCATTTAGTATTTAGTTCTTGGGGGAAAAGTAGTATTTAGACAGTATTTAGTTCTTGGGGGAAAAGTATTTTTTTTTGGGGGGATAAGCATATTTATTTATTGGAACCACTCATCAGACAAAGCAGCCCAACAAAAAATGCTGTCTAGTCCCC
Organism: Myanophis thanlyinensis; assembly: GCA_017656035.1. Lineage (NCBI taxonomy): Eukaryota > Metazoa > Chordata > Lepidosauria > Squamata > Homalopsidae > Myanophis > Myanophis thanlyinensis. The sequence goes on along the minus strand of JAEANM010018471.1, from coordinate 11,164 downwards.
ATACAGTGGATTCAAAGCATCTTTTTCTGCAAGATACAGGCTATGTTATGTACCAATAGCTTTGCCTCCTCCCCACACCTTTCTTGTTTTGAAATTCCTGTCCAGATTTGGATTTTTGGGCTTGGAACCAAAGGTATCTAAGCTCAGACTGTCCTTTCTTCTGTCCTGGAGAGGACATTTTATGGCGGATAGTTTTCTTCCAGATAAATAATTGATGGGTATGTAGTTATGAGGAAGGTTGTGACTCTTTCAATAATAGAAATTAAAACTATTTTGTTTTAACAAGAAAAGAAGTAAAAATATACAGAGAAAATTGGGATAAGAAAATGAAGAGAAAAAAACCCCCCAAGAAATGATATTGCAGTGCATTTATTATGTTTTTCTTAGAACAATTAGCTGAACTCTGCCTTGTTATTATCATTATTTTATCAAATCAAAAACAGAACATGCAAAATTTGCAATAATGTTTGTATTTTGGTCAACTATAGGTTCAAAAAACAAGTGCATTTGTATTTCTTAAATGAAGCTGCTCAGTGAAACAATCTTTATAATTGGCATATCTTTGGAAAATATGTACTCTGTCTTTGGAAATAATGTACTCTATGTATGGTGATTGCAATTCATAGCACTTATTTCTTAAGCTAATAATATTTCATAACTGGAAATAGTTCTTGAAATCCACTATTTATTAATAAACTTTTATTAATTTTAATGTGCTCATTGGAAAATATGTTATAAAAATTTATATCTAAGGAGCTCCCATATCTATAAAACATATGAAAAGAGAAATCTGTTTTTTGTTAAGTAACTGTTAAGTAACTATAACCAGGCAGCTGCAAAAGTTATCCTCAGGGAAAGACAAAGAGTATTTCACAGGTTTTAGATCTATGACGTAAAGGGTACATGAATTGGAAAATATGCTTGCGGGTTGCTCAAACACTTTATTTAAATACAATTAGTCCTTGACGTATAAACATTTGCTTAGTAACTGTTCAAAGTTACAGTGATGCTGAAAAAAGTGATTTAAGATTGGTCTTCGCACTTATGACCATTGCAGAATCCCTGCAGTTGTGTGCTCAAAATTCAGGCACTTGGCAACCGGTATGTATTTAAGATGATTGCAGCATCCTGGGATCAAATGATTGCCATTTGTGACCTCTTCAGCTGGCTTCCAACAAGCAAAGTTAGTGTAGGAAACTGGATTCACTTAATAACCATGGCGGTTTGCTTAACAACTGAGGCAAAATAGATAATAAAACTGGGTACAACTCATTTAATGACTGCCTCACTAAGCAACAGAAATTCTTATCCTAATTGTGGTTGTAAGTTAAGGACTACCTATATAGTTTTAATAGATTGTAGTAACCGGGATATGGTTGGTACAACTTAAAGATGTGTAAATTTTTGATACCTGACTCATTGAGGCGTGGATTAGGTTAGTTTAAATCAGATTTAAACCCAAGTGACTTGGAGTCAAGAGTTTCTCAAGCAATTCCATTCTGCATAAAATTGTTGCATAAAATTGTTTCAGGGGCAAATATAATGTACAAAATATGAAGACTAGTTCTTAGGTTTGTCCCAGAGATTCATAAACTTTTGCTTAGCGTTGGCAACCTGTGATATGCAAACCTTGAAGCAAGTACAATTATCTTCGGTTTTAAACCTAGAAAAGAACTCAGTACCTCAAGTGAAAAAGATGAACGAATTTGGGGAATAGAAAATTTCACTGCTAAAATAAATAGGATCAGAATAGTTTATCTGGCTAAAATGTGTAAGTACAGTTGATATGGTTAGCCGGATGGTATTGCATTGAAATAAAAATGCATATATGTTGAACTCTAGGTCAGTGATAAACAAGAGTTTGTAAGATGCGTAGCAACTGATACATAAATCTATCTTGTAAGGCAATCAGATAAACTGGCAATTGACTAGGGTCACAAAGTTAGACTTATCATGATGTCTTTTGCTTCACGGTTGATTAATAATAGACTACCCACTCGGCCAGGCAGGGGTGCGGCCTCCTGTCCCAAACAGCTGGAGGTGAGGTGAGAGGCTGGGATGTGCGGCAAGTGGACAGGAGGCCAGGTAAGGGTCCAGGCAAGGTGAGGCGGGTGTGACAAGGAGTGGCAGGGAAGGGAGAGGCGGGGCCAGGCATGAATAGGCAAGGCCCCCTTGATGTGAGTGATGTTGAGTTGGCCATGCCTACCCATTCATGCCTACCTAGCCAGTCATTAGGGCAGAAAACCAGCTGTTAAATTATTTGAACCCCACCACTGCATAGATACATGGACAATTAAAAAGCAACATTATCTCTGGAATGAAGAAATGAATGAAGGAACTCTTGAACCTGTTTTCCTAGCTGTAATGAAAGCACGTGTTGGCCTATATGAATTTGTTGGCACTGCTGGATTAGTGGCAAGCAGCTGTCCCACCAGAGAGGAAATATCAAGTACGTGAAGAAACAACTTCATGGTACCAGGATTTCATAAGCACAAATCCTCTCTTGGCTGAAGTGTTTCCTCTTGGAGCTTTGCTCCAAGTCAAGTAGATGACTAAAGCGTTTCCACTCCTTCCTTTCCTCCCACCTCCTTTTTCCCTAAGGAATAAAAACTCAGGTTATTTGTGCCAATATTATTTTAGATTGTGGCCAGAGGTGAGAGGGTGGTTGGCAGTAGGGGACTGAATTTTCTTCGTCGCCTTTTCATTCTTAATGCCACCTGCAATGAGCTAATCAAGTGTCAATCTTCAAATTCTGGTCATGTACACAAACTCAGTGCAGCTGTCTGATGTGTGCTGCTCAGTAACGCACAGTACGGGGAGAGTCTTATTATTTGGAAAGGTTAAGAGGAGGAGGATGGGGATCGGTTATAGGACATTCTGTTGCCATTTCTCTAGACAGAAAAACAGGATGGAAAAACTGATTTGCTAATCCTTCACTCACCGCATACCTATAGAGGACTTAAATAATTCCTTCAAACTTGACTGTGTAACTTTGTACAAACACCAGGGCACTGGTTTGCCATTCTGAATATAAATACAGCTCTTGGGAAACAGGCCTTTGGCATCTTTCTTGCAGAGCATTATTTTTGTTGTTTGCAAACAAAATGGCATTGGTCAATTTTTATTTCTATTGCATTGTATTGCTGTTGTTCCTATGGTGCGTTAAGTGTTCTATGGTGCATCTGAGTAAGTGGAATAACTGATCGGGACTTTATCATAACAAATCAAATCTATTTGTTTGACGAACTGATATAGCAAAATGGCACTTGTCAGCTTTCCCAAGGGAAATCATGTAAGGGTTGGTGAACATTCGTGACATTCATGTTCATCAGGTCTCAGTGTAATAATCTGACTTTACTTTTACTTTGTTTTTACTTTACTTTACTTCCCTAATCCCATTAGGAAAGATATAAAGATGAGAATAGGACTCTGTGTATCATCCCCAATTTATGTAGGCTATATTAACTTCCCTTTAATTCATTAGTTTTATGAACAATCTTTGTCTTTATTTTCAAGAGCAAATTTGATCAAACGTGTTCCAATTTGAGCCAGTGTTTCTCTAAACTAGACCTTTATAAAATCCAAAAGTTTTTCATTGTTTATTATATTGCACTGATGCCTGCTGGCTCTCAATCCTTCACTGCAGTTGCTGTCATATGAAACTGACCCCTTCTCCAGATGCAGGTTCAAAGGAGAGGAGAAGGGGGTGAGTTTGAGTCTGCAGAGGAAAGTGTGGAGCTGAATATTGGTCAGGATCTGGTCTCGGAGAATGCTAGCCTGCTGGAGCAGCCTTAGTTGAGTCGATTTGGACCAGCGACAGGCTGAGGCTGAAGGAGGAGGCAAGCTGCAGCAAGTTGGCCAGGAGATTCCAGGTGAGGATGGGAGTAGCTGCCACTTAGCAATGAGGAGGAGGTGGAGTCCTCCTGATCCAAGGAGCAAGAAAAGAGACAGGCACAACACTAGCCAGTCGGTTAGACTACTTGTGAGGAGACAACCTTGCGTCTCATGAAGAGCTGCACCTGCCTAGTTAAGGAGGACTTGAGTCAAGTCCCTGAAGACTAGAGTGTTGCTGGAGCAATGTGCCCAGTTCTCTGCCTTGTGTGATCATGCTTTGTATCCTGGCCTGTTTGACTCCTCGACTTTGTGTGCGCGTGCCCATTAGACTCCGTTACCCAGTGACTTTTGCTGTAGTGAGCTTGAAATCCAGACCTGTGCAATAGGAGTGCTTTTTGAGGACCTGTTTCTAGGGTTTGAATAAACATCTGTAGAACTCTTGCCATACTTGGGTGTGGGTGTAGGGGAGGAGGAATAGGAGGTTATCAAAATGTCCTTATAAATGCTTGGGGAATTGAATGAGAACATCCTGACTGGAAAAAAAAAAGTTTTCTTTCAGTAGGTTTTTTTTTTTTATGTAGATATGTGCGCATGAATATGGCTAATTTATCAAAATTTATTGGGGTAAAATGCAGATTAGGCTCCAATGTCACATGTTGATTTATTTGGAATATCACTTACCCTGCAAGTGTTGAGTATCAGTTACTTCTCATTGCTTAGACTTAGAATACCAACTCTTATCAAAATAATAGCAATAATACAATATATTTAACAGATAAATTATCAAACCCACAGCAAAATAATATTAAATAACAGGAAACTGGTTTCCTTTAAAATGTCGGGAGAAAAGTTTTAAAAAATTTTGCCTGGCCCAGATGGAGCATTTCTACTGACAAGGTTCTTTCTGTGGTTTTAAGAATCCTAGCAATATTTGGGTGTGGGGTGGAAAAAGCGATACATGTAATAAAAAGTTTTTGAAGAATAGAAAAACAACTGAACTTTACCCATTCATTTGTGCGACAGGAGAAATGGCAGAAAAGCTAAGGAGTCTACTGCTTAGGAGTCCCTCCTGCTTTTCCTTCTTTTTCTTTCTGGTGTCACACTTCTTTAGCATCTGCCAAGCACGAAATGTTCTTTCCCTTCCCATCAGTTGATTTTTTTTTTTTTTGCTTGCCTTTATAAATGAAATAAGACAGCCAAGGACTTTCAGGCAAATTATCTTTCTATGAACAACCCCAGCATTTGGGAGACAGCTGAAAAAATGGGCAATCAAGATAATGAACTTCAACATCTCTTTTGCAGAGCTAGGAGTGGGGGAAGGGTTACAACTTCAGATCCTTCTTCGAGATCTGATCCTTCTGAAGACTTAGGATTATGATGTGCCTTGCAGTTTTCAAATATCTTAAAACATTCAAAGGGAAATGTTTAAAGATATTTCCCTCTACAAATTTGGGCTCTCTTTTGGAGTGTGGTTTGACCATGCTACATACACAAGATCAATGCATTTCATTCCTATTCTAGGACAAAGTATGTTTCTAGGACATATGTTTCTGTTTTAACTGAAAACCCGGTCGAAATCCGTCAAGAAATACCCAGATGCGAGGTCAGTTTGGATGACCGCAAGGGGTCCCATTTATTCCAAACCGCGAGCAAAACTTGCGATGAGCTTTGCTCTAGTCGTAAGCACAGGAGGAAAACAAGCCGCGGCTTTTTATAATTTGCCGCAGTGTCACTTTCCGCGCCTCCCATTGGCTGGGCGGCTCAGCCAATGGGAAACGCCCATCTGACAGCCAATCAGCTGTCGGGTCCAAAGTTCTTGCTGACGGACCAGAGTGGAAACTTCGGCCACGCCTGCGCGGTACATTACACCCCTCCCCTCTTGGATAGAGCGTTCGAGATTTCCGTATCGTGCAGGCGTAGTCCTTTAGGTAAGCTGGGCGGTGCCGTATGCGAGTTGAACGGTGCAGGCTCTGTTCATTTGAGCTGCCGCCGCTGCCATGGAAGGACGTGCCGGGGACCTCTTCAGTTCCTGGTGGTTCTGGCGGCGGCGGCGGCGGCAGTGGCGTCGTTTGTGGGGACTGCGGCTGCTGGACCTCGGCGGCTGGTGGTGGTGCTGGCCCCAGGTACATAGTTGGCGACTTCCCCCTGGGTGCTCATTTCCCTTTGGTCGGTAGGCTCCCCCTCCCCTCTGGGTTCACTTCCCACATTTATCCTTCCCCGTAGCTGATCGATGTGCCTTTTCCGGCTTCGGCCATCGTTCAATTTAACCTCATACGATTTGGGGCCGGTCGGCCGGTTGATGGTCCCAGGCACCCATTTGGGTGGGCCTGGGTAATTCCTTGCATATATCCCTTCCCCCTCTAAGAAGGTCCTTACCCTTTGGGTGGGGGGTGTGGGTGGGAGGGGGGTCATCTGGGTGGACTCTGCTTAGGGGAATCTTTATTTTGAGCCCCATTAAAAGTTCGGCGGGGCTGCGGTTGGTCGTTGGGGAGGGGGTGGAGTGCTGGGCAAGGAGGAAAGTATTGATTTTTTTGCTGCAAGTTTCCCAACTGCATGTGCTTGATGGCTTCCTTCATTGTCCATATGGCCCATTCCGCTCGTCCGTTTGCCATGGGTCTGTATGGGGCGGAGGTGGTATGGCGGATTCCCAGGCTGTTGAAAAAGATTTTGAAACTGGCTGCGATGAATTGGGGGCCGTTGTCAGACACTAGGACGTCTGGAATTCCATGTGTTGCAAAGGTGGCCTGCAACGCGGTTATGGTGGCTTTGGTGGAGGTTGAACGCATCGGTTGGACTTCGGTCCAGTTTGAATGGGCGTCCACGGTGATGAGTAACATCTGGCCCTGCACTGGTCCCGCAAATCCACATGGATTTGGGATCAGGGGTTCTGAGTGGCGTCCCATTTCGATGTTGGTGCTGCCGAAGGGGCAGAATGTGATGCTTGACATGGTTGGCAGCACTTTACTGTACCCTTGATGTCATCGTCGAGTCCGGGCCACCACACGTAACTTCTTGCCAATGATTTCATCCTGACCATGCCCAGGTGGCCCTCATGTATTGCTGTGAGGATTTGTCCATGCAAGTGGGGGGGTACAACAACCCTGTGTCCCCACATGAGGCAGCCCCGCTGGGTAGACAGTTCCGCTTGTCTGCTTTCGAAGGGTTTGAATTAGTTTCCCCTCCGCATTGGGGGCCACCCTTTTAGAACCCATTGTAGGACAGCGGCAAGGGTAGGATCCTTGGTTGTATATTTAATGATTGAGTCTGCTGTGACAGGATTGTCCGGAATGTGTTCCATTAGTAATAATGGTAGAGTTGGTGCTGGGTCTTGAGTACTGGATGGTAGCGGGCAGCAGCTGAGTGCGTCTGCATGTGTTATTTGTGTCCCAGGGCGGTACTCCAATGTGTACGAGTACGCTGCCAGGAATTCTATCCAGCGAGTCATTCGGGGGGAGATGACTTGTGGGGTTTGTCTGTTCCCTGCGATGATGCCCAGGAGAGGTTTGTGGTCAGTCAGAAGTGTGAATCTCTGGCCATAGAGGTAGTCATGGTAGCATTTGATCCCTGCTACCGCAGCCAATGCTTCCTTATCTAGCTGGCTGTAGTTCCTTTTGGCAGCAGAAAGGGTTTGGGAATAGAAAGCTATGGGTGCTGTATATCCATCTGGGAACACGTGGCTGAGAACTGCCCCCACCCCATAAGGTGACGCATCACAGGTTAGTTCAACTGGTGTGGATTCGCTATATTGAACTAGGAGGCTGTTGGACGTGACCAAGGCTTTGACCACTTGGTACGTCCTTTGTTCTACTTCCCCCCAGTGCCACGGAGTTGATTTATTCAGCAGTTTATGGAGAGACTCGGTGACTGTGGCTTTTTGCCTCAAAAACATGCTGTAGAAGTTGAGGAGTCCCAAGAATGCCTGCAGTTCTGTTTTGTTGGAAGGTGGGGGGACATTGTGAATGGCTGTGGTTTTACTTTTAGTGGGGTGTATACCCATTGCATCTATTTTGAACCCCAAGAATTCGACTTCAGGGACGCCAATTAAACATTTGTTTTTATTAAGCTTAAGTCCCGCGTCCTGGAACCTCTGCAAGGTTGTTCTGAGTCTGGTGATGAGTTCTCGGTGGTTTTCAGCGGCCACTAGGACGTCGTCAAGATATGGGGTTACTCCAGGGATGCCCTGCAACAAACACTCCATTAAGGATTGGAATATTCCTGGGGCTGTGCTAACCCCAAATTGTAAGCACGTGCATTTAAATGCCCCCCTGTGGGTAACTATTGTTTGGCCTTCCGCTGTCTGCTCATCTACTGGCAATTGCTGGTATGCTTGTGCCAGGTCTAGTTTGGCAAATATTTTCCCTTGTCCCAGGGAGTGGAGGAGGTGCTGGATGACTGGGACTGGGTATGCATTCCATTGTAATGCTTTATTAATTGAAACCTTATAATCAGCACATATGCGGACAGACCCATCAGGCTTAATTGGGGTGACAATGGGGGTCTCCCATCTGGCATAGTCAATTGGTACTAACACGCCTTGTGCAATTAATTTATCCAATTGGGCGTCCACCTTAGGTTTGAGGGCTAGGGGCACTCTCCGAGGTTTAAGGCGGATTGGGGGAATGGCAGGGTCGAGGCTGAAGGATATGGGGGTCCCCTTATTTTTCCCCAGCTCACCGTTAAAGACATCCGCAAAGTCCTTGATGATGTCGTCTTTGGTGCGGCTTCCGGTGGTGGTGTGGTTTATGGTTTTCTCTTCCTCGAGCGTTACCTTCAGTTGTCGAATTCAGTCCCTGCCCAATAGTTGAGGAAATTCTTTCACTGTTATGACTATTGGTAGGTAGTCCCGAAATTGTTTGTGTTGCACCAGGACATTGATTTGTCCCAGGAGGGGAATTGGTTTGCTTTGGCAGTCTCTCAGGGCTGTTGGTGATGGGTCTAGGTCTCCCTTTTGGATGGTTGGCAACAGGGTTTTCAGTGTCAGCCAGGAGATAATGGTTACTGGTGAGCCTGAATCTATTTGGAATTTGCAGGTTTGGTTTTTGACACTCACCATGGTGCTGAATTCTCCGGAGCCCTGGCCGTCTGCTGATGTTTGTTGAATTTCCGCATGAATGGTCCAGCAACCTTCATGTTGTCTTCTGTTTGTGTTGCTGTTCCATCTTTCCATGTTGGTAGGCCCTCTCTTTGGGTGGGTGCCTCGTGGGCCACGTGGTGGTGGTGGTCCTGGTTGGGGCTGGTTTGGAGGGGCTGTGCGACAGGCACGAGCTATGTGCCCCTTTTTGGAGCAATAGCTGCAAACTGCGTGTAAGAAGGGGCAGTTTGCACGCGGGTGATTCCCATTGCAGCCTGCACATGAGTTTTGGCGGGGTCTGGCGGCCATCTTGGGGTCCCTTGTGGCCCTGACCAGGTGGAAGTCTCCATCTTGGAAATCCCTCATGGTCCTACCTGTGGGTAGGTCACCATCTTGGTATGGGTCGACATCTTCGTCCTCATCGTAGGCCGCTTGAAACACCTGGCCTGTTTGCCTCGGGGGGTACGATGCCTCAGCACTCATGGCTTCATTGATGGCCGTGGCTAGGGAGCAGCTTGGCCTACCTATAAGCTGTCACCTAAGCTTGTCGTCGAAAAGCGCCCGCACAAAATAATCCCTTAGGGAATTGTCTAGTTCAGGGCTGAACTCACAGTCTCCTGCCAGGATCCTCAGGGCTGCCAGGTAGTTGGAGATCTTTCTGCTTCCTGTTGAAGAACTTGAACCTTCTGTATAGCATGGATGGTTTTGGAGCGAAGTGTTATTGTAAGCCGTCCTTGAGCTCAGTCCAATCCACTTTGTACATAGATTTGGGGGTAGCGATGGATCTTGCTACCTGATGAACGTGTCGTCTGCAGCAGTTGAGGAACAATCCTTGCTTCTCTCGGTCCGAGAGGTTGGTTAGGCGATTCCCGATGATGAAGAAATTGAATTGCTCTATAAAGAGGTCCCATGGCTCTGTTAGCGGGTCGAATGGTTTGCAATGCCCCGCGTTTGAATTTTGCGTTGATTGTGCTGCTGGGGCTGGTGGTGCGGCTGTGGCGGTGGCTGGATCAGCGGCTGGAGGGGTCGCGGTCATTGTGGGTCTTCTGTTGTTCAGCTGTCATGGGTGCTGGTCGTTTCAGTATCCCATCCTCGTCGCCAGTGTTTTAGCCGAAAACCCAGTCAAAATCCATCAAGAAATACCCAGACGTGAGGTCAGTTTGGATGACCGCGAGGGGTCCCATTTATTCCAAACTGCAAGCAAAACTCACGATGAGCTTTGCTCTAGTCGTAAGCGCAGGAGGAAAATAAGCCACAGCTTTTTATAATTTGCCGCGGTGTCACTTTCCGCGCCTCCCATTGGCTGGGCGGCTCAGCCAATGGGAAACACCCATCCGACAGCCAATCAGCTGTCGGGTCCAAAGTTCTTGCTGATGGACTGGAGTGGAAACTTCGGCCGCGCCTGCGCGGTACATTACAGTTTAAAAGTAGTCTTATCTGTGATCCAGGACATGTTTTGAAAATGTGATGCTTTTAGTGAGCTCAGAGTCTGATCCATGCTTTGAAAGGGGCAAGATTCAGTCGTACTAAGTCAACATACAAGGGCTCATTTCTCATTTTCTACCTATGGGCAACCTACTGTATCTTTCTTTAAAGTCTGTCAATTCCCTTATCAATTGCCTTTAATCAAAAAGCAAACCAATACATTCTTAGTACCTCTAAGTACACAAGCCTGCAGACAACACTGTCAGGTAATGAGAGGAGTCGGAGGGAGGGAGGGAGAGAATATGTGTATGTTTCATTGCACAAAAATGTGGTAAGTTGCAGCCTCTCTGACTTTCCATAATACAAATGTACCACAAACGAATTTACCTCCCTGAGTCATATTCAGATGACTCAGAAATGTGGGCAGCCATGGAGGCCACAAAAGGATGGAGAGAGTGTAATTAAGAAACAGGCATCACCCCCCCCCCTTTCCCATTACTTCACAACAATTAAATTAAGCTCAAGATGACTGCAAAAAGAAATTGAGAGTAAAGCAGAAAAAAAAACATTGTGTTGCAAACTTTCAGGGCATCTGAAAGACCAGTCTTGGCCTTGCAGTTCTATAGACTGCACAGCAAGAGAGAACTCTTCACCTCTGAAGTCACCCTGAAAAGATAAGTGCATTCCAGTTTTACCAGGTAAAACTAATTTTAACAAATTAGCTTCTCAAAAGATGTTAACCCTCCCAGGTTACGCGTCTGCATGTTTATGGTATTCAGAATTTAACACAGCTTCTCCTTCACTCCCTCTTTTCTTTTTTTTTCTTTTTTTTCT
>JAEANM010018470.1:0-12633 GCA_017656035.1 Myanophis thanlyinensis | reverse complement strand
TATTTTATTGGCTGTAAACCGCCCCGAGTCCTTAGGGAGATGGGGCGGTATATAAATCCGATTAAAGTAAAAGTAAATATAAAATGTATAGAGTAAGGTATTTTGTCATCCATAACAAAGTCATTCAATAATTTGATATTTGGCAATGCTTCTATAGAAAATAAACATACAATCAGCATTTATTCACTGGAAACATACTGGAGGACTATCTTTAGATTGCATTTTTCTAACTAAAAACATTGCAATTATCCTATTATTTGCCAATTAAATTTACAAAAGTTGCCTTGTGGCTTCTGATCCATTTGTAATTTTTTTAACATTAATGCTGATTAAATCTCTTAGAAGCAAGCACAATAATAACTTTTTCCTATGGTAGCATTATTCTGTTGTGTTGGTCAAAAATTTTAATACATAAGAACACTCTCTTGTAAAAGGCAAGCCCCAACTCATTCCGAGATCTCATTCTGAGCTTCTGAGATGCATCTACTTGAATACTAATTGTTTTATTTGTATCATATAACTTCAAAACACGTCCTGTATATAATACACTGGACAACAATTTTTTTTCAAAAGTTTTGCTTCCTGAAAAACTTTCAGTGATTATTATACCTCGCTAAACTGAAGACAAACATAATTTCAAATGATTGTATTACATAAAAATCGTGAGAAATATGAAATTAAGTTTTAATGACTACAATGTATTTAATCATATCATATTTCCCATGCTTTGCATGAGTTCAACAGGACTAAGTGCTTGCTGCTGATTTTTATATGTACTCAGTGTCATACATGTCGCTGAACTGTCCAATAGTAGTTAGTTAGCATTGATGGATTCCATGATACCATTTTTCCATTGTGGCAACGACCTAGTGAAAACTTTTACCAGGTTTGTCACTAATTGCATCTAGATTGTTGGGGAAGAAATCCAGCGTGAAGGCAGAAAATGAATCTTCGGTAACTTGTTTCACTTCATGCTCTTGTACACTGTAAGAAGTTTGTCAATTAGCTGACGTAGCTTGGTACTCTGTAATTGCCAAGAAAATTCTCAATAACATCTTTGAATGCTTTCCAGTTAATTTTTTCTGGCCCCGCTAACAAGTCGTCAAACTGCTTGTCACTGATGACTGATCTTCTCCGTGGATCAACAAAAATGCCTTCCTTAATTTAAGCATCAGTTATTGGAAATATCTGTCTCAAATAACAAAAATTATCACCTTCCTTGTTCATCATTTTCACATAATTTGTTGTCAGTCCAAGTTTTATGTGAAATGGAGGCAAACCTTTTTTTTTTGTCTATTTTTTCTGTCCTGGAACCAAATTATGTCTGTCTGGTTTTGTTTTAATGTAATATGACTTTCTTGCATGGCTGTCCCATTTACAAATGTAATGACAATACTTGGCATATCCAAGTAGCAGAGCCACTATTTTTAGATTTCCACAGATGTTGCAGTTGTTGGTGTACCAGATGTGCTTCAACAGCAATTCCATGTTTTTGTATATTCTTTCATGAGTTCAGAATAGCCAATAGATACTAAAGAGTGTTCACAATATTGCCATTGTGTGACAAGCCAGCCTTAAAAGTTAACACTGATGAATCAATAAAGAGATGCCATTCTAGTGGGTATTTATAATTAATAAAATTAAAATGAGTAAACTTAGTTAAGTTACTGAACTTAAAACATACATTATATCAAAAGAAATCGCAAAAACAGAAGATTTCTATAGAATGATACATGATAGGTTAAATTACAGTTTATTTTGTGATTCACATTCAAAAACCTATAAGTGTTCAGGGGAAAAAATCTTTCATCTTTCAAATCTTTCAAATCTTCCAGTGTTGTTTTAAAAAATGTCAATGTACTGTCATATCCCCAAGACCATTGCAACATGGCATTATCAAGCAGAGGTTGCTATCATTTCAATCTGACCCTCCCCCAAATTCTCTGTTAACCTTTCTTTATCTTGTAATGCAATAATTAACTATAGCTTGAACTTTACTATCATTTGGCTTAATGCTTTTTGATGAAAGTATATGTCCCAGATGCCTAATTTCATTCATCTTAAACTGGATCTTATCTGGGTTAATTTAACATTCTCCCATTGGGCTGTTTCAATCATTTCTTGGAGAACCTATCATGCTGCTCTTCCTTTGTGGGGACAGCTATAAGCACATCGTCAACTATGACAAGAATAACAGAGATATTGCCTAACCTCTCGTTTATTCTATTGCCAAAAACACTTCACTGGCAGGGAATTGTTTTCATATGAAGGATACAAACAACTTCTTTTTCATGAAGACTTCTTAAGAGCTGAAGATGGGATCCAGCACCGGTCCGAAAGCTCAGAAAAGTAAATCTCTGGTTCCAGTGACCGACTCAGATTCAATCTTGCAACATTATCCTGGCACACGTATATTTGACCTCATTCTTTAGGACTTTTGCAGCTTTGAGTTTCAGCGAGACCTGAAGAACTGATGCACTACAGATTTCTGCGGCATACATTTTATGGTTAACACCCTCATAGCCTCTATAAATTATTTATTCACTCTGAATCAATATTTTATAAAAAGGGAGTACACCACAGAGTAATTGGCCATCTTGGTTGTTAAAATATTTCACATATAAACTGACACAGATGTCAAATGCATGGAGCCAAGCAGCCAATGAGCATGCTTGATGCATATAGATTTTCATTTAGATAATAGAGGTAGATTAATTTAAATAATATACGTATTTGTGACAGATTTTCTTTGCTCAGCTGTTGAACCCTATCTCTTATCAGACTATTAAGAGTTGATCCCACACCTTGGTTAGGTTTAGGACTAATATTTTTAGTAAATATGCGTACGGCTGCACTATAACACTGCTGAACTGCATTAAATCTTACAATCTTATAAGAATATATTCACTTCATGAAAGTGCTGGAGCAATAGTTTATCCAACCCATATTTCTTTCCTTTTTCCTATACTTATCACCATAAGTAGCAGTTAGCCTTCTGCCTTGTAAACCCTCTAGGACAGCCTATGAAGTGGGCAAGAACTTTAGTAGTTTACAATTTCATTACAGTAGATTTGATTTTTCCTTCCCCTTTCCCAGGGTAAGATATATATATATATATATTTTTGGTGTGGATTTTAAGGATGTTAACAAGGGGAAGGATTTCTCTTTCTGCTTCAGGTGTCTTCAAAGGGAACATATATCAGCCTGAATTTCAGTCATATGTAGATGTCATTCTGCCAAATACTTAATTTCAATTAAAACAGAACAGCATTGATTTCACATTATTAAATGCATTGTGGCATGTAAAATTAAAAGAGTTTGACTGATTGTAACCCAAAAAAATGAGAGATAAAATGAAGTTTCATAGTTTTATTTTTGTGATATCTGTTGAAAAGCATAACTTTGCCTATTGACACATACTGTCTCTCTTTCTATCTCTATCTCTCTGTGTACCTCTGGTTTAACTATTTGCTTCATGAGGAAGTGCTTTTCTCTTGGCTATTCTCTATCTTTCACTTTTTAGTTTTACTGGATGAAACTGGATTGTACTAGAATTAAAAACAAAGAAAAACTTATTTCTAGCACTTTACCAAACAATATGTGACCAATATTGTCCCTATTCCAGCCTAAACTAAACTCCCAAATTTAAAAGCTTAACATTTTATTGCCTTTGTTCCTTTGGAGTTGCTTTTATTCTTTGTCTACGCTTTTCTTTATCTTTTTTTTGAAATGCAATAATCAGAAAACAATACTATAGCCAAAGTATAGTCATCCACCAGTATGATACCTAGCATGGAATAAATTACTGTAATACTTAACTCCAAATGTTCAATGTTTTGCATTTAGATTTATAGTGAACTACTTTGGTCATTCATTGCCCATTCAACAACTTGATGGGGTAATCCTGAATAATCTGGTCTCACCTGCAGAAATGATCACATTAAAATTCACCTCTAAATCTACAGTAAATTATTCACACATACATAGACACACTTTAATGCCAATGCAGATCTTTGAAGTACAGGTACTCCTTGTTTAACAGCTCCCTCATTAAAGACCATTCACAGTTCGAACAGTGATGAAAAATTAACTTTATGACAATCCTAATATTTTCAACCTCTGCAAGTTTGTAAATCAAAGAAAAGCTGACATAAGATCATAAGCACAGTTGCACTATCTCTTAGTGACTGCATTGCTTAACCAACAACCTGCCAGTTCCAACTGTGGTAAACCAGGACTACCTATATTCTACTTTGCATTTCTCCACTGTGATAGTTTTATTGTATGGTTCATTTTATTAATATTCTTACTCTTTAATCACTTATAAGCTATTAAGGTGACCTCACTGGATGTCAGTTGTCATTTCTTAAGAGATTTTGATACGGTATTTATTCAAGAGCTTTATGAAAACATCATATATAATTATAGTATTTATACAGTAGCTTATCATCACATTAAACTATAATATAGCTAAATAAAGAACACAATGTATAGGTTGCCTTATTGGTTATTTATAGGCTTTAAATATATGAGAACAATAAAATATATATTGCAATTAGCTGGCTATTCTAATTTATAATTTTTTGAAAGCTTTTTTGTATCTCTGTACTATATCTAATCAGAGCTTCAATGAGTGATAATAAATAATAAATTGAATGAACAAATCACACCAAAGTTTAGTGCTTGTTTTGTTTATTCCATAAGCAAAACAATCCAATGAGTATGAGGCATGAATGTAAAAAAGGAACCATCCCTTTCAAGTAATATCAGTGGCAATATCTATAACCATATGCTTCCTCCATTTGGTGATCAACCTCCTATCTTCTTAAGTAGGCATTTTGGCTCATTCTTTCGTGCTGACTCCAGGAATATTTGAGGGTTTCCTAATGAAATCCGATAGTGCCACAACATGTCCATGTGGTTTCGATCTAACATTCATTTGGCCATTCTAAAACATGATACATACCATGTTTTGTGCTAAAAATTGGATGGCCTGATGTAGAGCAAAATTTCTGCTTGCTTCAGTGATGTTAAGTAACCCAATAATGAGGCCACAAAATGCAGGTAGTAACACAGTGGTTCATTTAGTGACAGTTCAAAGTTACAGTGGCACTGAAAATAAATGATCGATGACCATTTTTTCATATTTACAATCAGAGCAGCTTCCCCACAGTCATGTGATTAAAATTCAGATGCTTGGCAACTGACTCATATTTATGATAATTTCAGTGTCCTGGGACCACATCATCACCTTTTGCAACCTTTTGACAAGCAAAGCCTGTGGGGAAACCAGACTAATTTAACAACCATATTGCTAACTTGACAACTACAGTGAAGCACTTAACAACTGTACCAAGAAAGGTTGTAAAATAGGCAAATTCACTTAACAAGTCTCATTAGCAACAGAAATTTTGAGCTCAATTGTGTTCTTAAGTCAAAGACTACCTGTATCTCCAAACCATGACATTACCACGTTCATATTCAATGGTTAATGTGAAGTTTTATTGTGGGATATAAGGGTTCTTTTCCATCAGACATAATGTTTATGAAATCCTAATATTTCACTTTTGACTCATCTGCTCATTGAACATTCCTCCCAAAGTTTGACAAACCTGAGATGTCCATCAGTGGTTGCCTTCGTGTTCAGTGACTTCTCCCTTCCTATTTAATTTTTTTTTAAATAAAATAAACTAGAGTTGAGACTCTAGAAAGAGTGCAGAGAAGAGCAACCAAGATGATTAGGGGACTGGAGGCTAAAACATACCATGAACAGTAGCAGGAACTGGGCATGGCTAGTCTAGTGGAGAGAAGGATCAGGGGAGACATGATAGCAGTGTTCCAATATTTGGGGGGATGTTACAGAGCAAAGGCGGTCAAGCTCTTTTCCAAGACAGCTGAAGGTCAGAGGTCAGACAAGGAATAATGGATGGAAACTGAACAAGGAGAGATTCAACCTGGAAATGATAAATTTTCTTACAGTGAGAGCAATTAAGCAATGGAACAGCTTGCCTTCAGAAGTTGTGGGAGCTTCATCAGTGGAGGCTTTCAAGAAGAGACTGGACTTCCATCTGTCACAAATGGTATAGGATCTCTTTGGCGGGGGGTTGGACTAGATGACCTACAAAGTCCCTTCCAACTCCGTTAATCTGTTATTTTTCTTACGTTGTCTTCCTTAGTATCTTTTGCTTCAAAATCTTCATTAGGTAGCTCAATATTGATAATAAAAATTAATGGAAATGTAAAAACTATCTGTGGGGATGATTGGATTCTGAGCATTTCACACAAAAGGTTTAATTTTCTTGCTTGACTGAACACTTGGATTCCTTTTCACAGGTTGCTTCTTTTCACAGGTTGCTTCTTTAAGCCGATTGCAGCCTACTGTCACCAGTATTCATTTGTCACAGGATATACAGGAGACAGAATCATCTCTCTCTTTTTTGTGGAACATCATAAAAACTGAAATATTGTGTCCCACATTACAAGTCCAGTTGCAAATTTTAATTTTAAAACAGAGTGGAGATCATTTTAAGTTTTTTAAAAAAAAAAACTGAAGCAATCGTTCAAACTAAACTTCAGCTGATGGTTTATTGACTTTTCCCTTTGACAGGAAACAGACCTTATTCTGACCTTCAATATTTCAATGCACCGGTCTTGGTGGATGGAAAATGGCCCAGGCTGCACAGTGACATCTGTGACTCCAGCCCCAGATTGGGCTCCAGAAGACCATCGCTATATCACTGTGTCAGGGTGCATTCTTGAATATCAATATATAGAAGTGGCCCACAGTTCTCTGCAAATCTTTTTTGCAGTAAGTATCCCATTATCTCTTCTTTCATTGTCTTCTTATATGAGGTTCTCAACACAAGAGAATACAAAAAATGCAATACTCTTTTTAAGTATGTTTAGTTTATAGCACATATCATTTATGGTTTAGTTGGAACCACACATCATTTTTAAAGCATGAGCTCTAGAATCTAGAGGACACAAAATCATGTGATGTTCTGTAGAACATGTGCAAGTTATAGTTTTGGATGCAAGGATCAGAATTTCTAAGTTTGTGTTTTGAGACAGTTTTATGGATAAATGCAAGCTGTATGATTGAACAAGCTACCATCTTTTTATTAAAAACCGCAGAATTATGGATAGTTTTGCAGTTGTACTATTTGATGGAGCAACAAGACTTAGTGTGTATTCATTGGAATAATTTTACAAGTTTAGAATTAAACTACAATATTTAATTGTACATACAGTATGTTGTTAACAGTGTTTTCTTCTTTATCCGGAACTTTATTTATTCATTTTATTAACATGGATACTCAATAGAAAAGTATTAAAATATGAATATTTATATGCTCAATAGAAAAAGCATCAATATATGAATGTATAAATTCATAAATAAATCAGAGATTTTTTTAAAAAATAATTAAGGCTTTTTTATTATCAGAAGAACTCCATGGGGAAATGCACAATAATTGTGTAAATTGTATCTTAGAAATGAACAGATTATTAATTAAAGCTACATGAGTTCTAAAAATCAAAGAACCTGATATATATATATCAAATGAGCTTCTGTAAAATCACCCTGTTTTCTCTAGATTCATTATTCCATTTTTGATCTAGAACAATTAATTTTTCTTTTCAGGAACAAATCTGCCAGGAAAGTCTAAGCCCATATTCAGAATTTAAAATTGGGGTTTTAGCCGAAAGAAACACTCGCATATCTTTCTATGTGCCCTAAAAAAGCAGGCACCATATTTAATGTTAATTCTTCACCTGCTGTAATAACTGTAAAAGCATTAAAGTACAACCATTTTACATTCTGCAGAGCATGCTTATAGAAGCTGATCTTAAATTAATCACCTATTTTTTTCTGAAAGATTTTTGTACTGTAAACTAGAAAAAAAAATTGCACAAAGTGGTGAAAAACAGAGTAGTTAAATATTATTATAGACTATTTCCCCATATTGAATAGCTTTGTGTATATTCTGGCCAATATTTGTTACCTGAAAGAAATTATGTGTAAAAGTGATTCTTGGAAAACAGAACAGAAAAGAGCTATATTTGCACAAACATGTCCAAGTATTGGAGAATATATAGATCAGTGAGTTGACCTGTGATTTAATAATAAATCACCTCTGATTAAAAGGAATGAAATACAATATCATATTACTGCGTTATAGAGCTCTCTTTCTCTCTCTCTTATAGTCATAGAGCAAGAAGTGGCTTACATTGGTGTTTCCCATATGCCTATGAAATATGTGTGAATTTCACAAGAACATGAACTGAATTTATACCTAGAGCTTTTCCCTTTATGTTGAAACCTAATAGTCTACATAATCTACATTGACTGGAGACATTGACTTGGCTCCTGCTTCTTATTCACACAACATTCACATACTATTACTTAATTACTGAGGGATTATTCCTCAAATAAAACCAGAGCCCATGTTTCACAAGCTGTATCCATAAAAAGTACAGTACATTTTACAAATAAGCCATGGTATTGGGCTATAGAGCTGATTTCCATATGGACTAGCAATGGATTCCTAAAGTTTCAGGTAGAAGTCCTGAATATGCCAGGAATACAACTTGGGATTTTACATATATCAGATTCATATTTTATTTATTTTATTCTCTGTAGGCAATGTGTGTAGCAAGCCACAGAGATAACCTTGGGAAACCTATGCAGCAATGGTTAGAAAAACAGACTTTAAGCCCAGAAAATGAGGAACAGTAACAACAACAATAACAAAAAGCCTCAAATTGGCTCTGCCCTAATTCCCTGGGTTATAGAGGAATGGAAAAGTCTTCACAGTCAGAGCATCATGATTTGTTTCTATAATATTTATTAATAAAGTGTGGTTCCAGTCTAACTGTCCAACATAGACACGGATTGACCCTGCTATTGATCACAGTTAGAATTGATAGCACTTATTGGTCAGGTGCAACTAAACATTCAAAACAAACATTTCTACTTTTTACATTTTAAAGGAAATTCACAAACTTCATAAAAAATGGCAATTCATACCCCATTCATTCCATTAGTAAATATTTTAAATGGACCAACCTCTGATGCCATCTAGTAGTATCTAATGCAGTGGTGGGGGGGGGGGTTTCTATTTCCATAATTGCAATTCCTGGTGTTATCCAGTTTTGTGTACTGTACTAAGGGGGCATAAACTGCAATAATTGTTTGACTCTTTTCTAAACAATTCCAAGTAAATTTCCCCCCCAAATCCTTTTTTCTTCCCTACTTATCTGCCTTGATCTCATTAGGAGTTCTTGATAAGAACCTAGTAGCAAGGGACTTCTAATCACTCAAGAGTCTTCATGGATAGTGTTTGAAAGGTGTCCAAGTTTTGCACAATGTTCTAGAACAGGGGTCCCCAATCCCTGGTCCACGGACCAGCAGTCTGTGGGATGCCAGCAACTGGTCCATGCAAACAAGCAAAGCTCCATCTGCAGTATGCAAAATCAAAAACCCTGGTTCATGGAAGAACCTTTTTCTATAGAAGTGGTGCTCAAAAGTTTGGGGGAGGGGCACTGTTCTAGACCATATTTTGACCTCAATAAATGCTGTGGCAAGGGTATTCTCTGCCACCTGTGAATTGGATCTATGCCCTCCTGGTTATTTCATGGAGTAGAGTACCAAAGAAGTAATCAACTGCATCCAGAAGGTGGCTCTTTCTTAAGAAGCCTTCTCCAAACTCAGCTGCTTTATCCCATTATCCTCAAGATATGGTTCTAAGTTACAGAATGCCTTAGAAAAGGGTGTCAGTTGGACTGTCTTCAGTCACAGTTCAGGGCTAGAAGTGGGACAGGAAGAAAATGATGTTCTGGTGGATGACTTTTCCTGGGTCTTAAATGCCATTCTAGTCCTTTTGAATTTCTGAAACATGAATTATGGTAACTTGCAATCCATAAGTGATGGAAATCAGAGGCACTGTTCTGCAGTGGTTCCATTCTGCTAGGTGTGCTGTTCCAATTAGAGCTGATGGAGATGAGAGATTGGACAGGTTGAATCCCTTGCAATGGTCCTTGGGATTTGGTTTGTTCTATAACAGTAAACATGTTATTTACTGTCAAAGGAGGTTATATGTTGGTGTAGGATAAAGTGTCATACAACTATATGTCTGCATTCCAAACCAGGCTGGAGATCCAATGAAACTCTTGACCTAGAGTCTAGAATCTAGATGGACTTGGATGTGACAAAATTGAGGGTCAGATTGACTAGAAATATGGAGTTGCCGTCTGTTTAGAAACGACTTGGTTCTCTGTCATCTATGATTTTAAACATGAATGAGAAGGCATGCCTACAAATGAGCAGGTCTGCAACTTGGAGTCACAACTACAGCAAGGCTATAGCTAGGGGAGCATTTGGCAAACTAGATTATGTAACAGTCATACCCTATCTGGAAGAAGAACTAGTTACTGCCCCACTTGGGGCAGGATCGTATATGTTATCATCATTTGCTTTTCATGGGGCTGTCTTTGAAAACCATCCAAAAACTGAATACAACCAATGGCATGTGGGCAGGTGAGAGTCATTAGAGTCACATGATGGTATGGTCTGCATTGGTTTCCAGTAGGTTTCTGAATATAATTTAAAGGGCTGTCTTGGCTCATAGAACCCTCTTTTCCAGACGGAACCCATCTATCCAATACAATTATTCCAGGTGGGAAAATGTAGGGTAACCCAAGACCTGGGAAGTGTCTGAAGGCAGTGCTTTATTGTTTTGGACCCACTTATGAAAAAGCATCTTCTCCGCAAATTTTGATTTCCCCTACTTTGCATCATTTTAGAAGGGCTCTGAAAACTGAATCCTTCTGCTGAGCATTTCGGATCTAACAGTTATGAAATTATGTAGCACTGTGGTTCTTATTTCTGTATATATAGTTGCTTTTATGTGTAGATATTATATGATTGTAAACCACTGAGAAATTGCTCACAGCTGGTGGTAAATAAGTAAGTAGATGGGGCTATCAGCTTTGCAAGCATTTATAGGCCACGGCTTAGTTACACTATAAATATTCATGCCATGCAGGGAGGGAAATTCTGCATTTTTTTTTCTAATCTCCATTCATGAAAGAGAATTTGCTTTTGAAATTTACTACGAAGATGAAAAATTCTCAGGAGTGAAGTTGCCCTTAGTTAATTATGAAGTGGCTGTCTGGATATCTTGTCTGTTTCTGTACTATCCTCTCTCTCTTCAGTGGTCCGAAACTGTCCTGACATTCAGCACTTCAGTTTAATCCCAAAGGGGAAAATCGTGAATATCATCTTTTCTTCCCGCTTTTTCAGTTTAGACAACCCAGGATCTTCAAAAAGATGAAAACAGCTATCCTAGCAGTAGCACCCTTCGCACCACTAGCTCTGTTAAGTAACCTTTATAAATAAAATAAAATAAATAAAAGCTTCTTTCCACAGGAAATACGGTCACTAAATCAGACACCACCAAAACACTAAGGATCATAACGATTGTTTACATATATATGAAGTAACCACCTACCCAATTACCTCCTTTCTTCAGCTTATTCCCAACCTATTTCCTAACTTACCTGTGGTCATGAATGGCTGCGTAAGCATTTCACTGAATATTGTACCATGTATGATTGTGCATGTGACAAATAAAATTTGAAATTGAAATTTATAAATCTTACCTGGATAAATTCAGAAGAATTGCTCATGCCTATGGAAAAAAGATGCTTGTTTCAAAGTGAGAGGAAAGAGGACATTTTCAGAAACCAAGAGACAGATTGCAAAACTTCAGAAAAAAACCAGCCTGGCAACCTAGCAACCAGTTTTGAAGATGTCCTCAGCTCCATATGATTCCATACCTCCTCTATAAACTCCATTGTCTGACCTTGTCATTAAAGAGAGAAAAGGCGAATTTTTCTTCCAGAGATGGACACAAATATTACATTTAGAAATGGAATCAAATTAAAGATTTCATTTGAGCATCACTATTCATGTAATTAAGGTTATTTAACTTAAGTAATATTTCAAGTTCTAATGCCTCATATTTTGTTGCTATTAAGTAACGGTGATTTATTTTTAACATAATATTCTAATGTGCCTCCTACTTATGTAAAACTATATAAAGCAAATCTGAACTCCTCAGATATTTCTTGTGATTCAAATTGAACTTGGATAGCTGATGCAAAAAGAAAGGAATATGTACTTTTTTAAAAAAAAAGTTTATATTTAAGCTATTTATAATGGTGTTACTGGGAATATAGAGTCTTGATTGCTAGAATGAAGAGAAACATCTTTTATTCTACATGAAAAGAAGAAATCAAGAGAAGCCTTGATGTACAAACAAAAAAAGTAGCTGGACGTATTTTTATTTTATAATAATGAAATCGTGCAAGTTATACTTCACAGCTATTTATTTTTCTTTATTTCTTCCTCTCCTGTGAAATAAATTATTCTATATATGATCCGTCCTTTCTGAAGTGTCATGGTTAAGGATTCTGGACATCTGTCTAAGTGAGTGAGGCATGAAAGTTCCACTTCTCTTGGATATTTTCGTTTTCTTGGCTTCTCTCATGCCAGATATTCAGTACTGAAGGTCCTGCTGAGAATCCTTATCCTACCTGGGGGTGTAATTCTTCTTCTTCTTCTTCTTCTTC
>JAEANM010018468.1:0-12633 GCA_017656035.1 Myanophis thanlyinensis | reverse complement strand
GCATTTCACTGCATATCGTACCCATGTATGATTGTGTATGTGACCAATAAAATTTGGAATTGGAATTGGAATACATTGCATATATGTTGAACTCTGTAATTGAGTTATACAAATGTTGCCTTTGCACAAATTATTTGACTTTGAAATTCTGGGACATTTAACTTTTCTGTATGCAAATGGTTCTACATGAACAGATAGAAAGAAACCGTGTCAGATTCTTTTAACTAATATGAATTAAGTTGCCAGAAAAATTGATTTGTAGGATATCTATCTCCTTAATACGATTATCTGAAAAGAAAACCCAATCTGCACACAAAGTTTATGAAGACCAAATTGATCAGCTTGCATCTTTGCATCCTGTTCTTTCAATTTGTCAGTTCCACGATTGTCCTAAATAAAATTAACAAAATCTCTATAAAGTGGATTAATCTTGAAGTATAACTGAAGCACACTGTTGCATAAGCATCAGGTTTTTATCAGGTTTTAATTTGATCGGCCACCTAAATTAGGTAATTTTAATTTGTTTTAACTGTCATTTATGTGGTACTTCTTTTAGATGGCTGTACACCACCCCGAGTCCTTCGGGAGAAGGGGCGGTATAGAAATTAAACAAACAAACAAATAAATAATAAGCAGTATTTTCATCAAAGTTATACAGATATTTACAACCAGGAAATAATTAGCATCATAAATACAATAGTAAATAAAGTATATAATCCCAAGTCTTCAATCAGGACATACTGATATAATTTGGGACAATCGTGTTTACCACATCAATGTCATAAACATGAGCATTTGAATAGAAATTTATCAAAAGTAATCTCACACATATAAACATTTGCCAGTCTGGAGAAAAATCAAACAAATCAATGCATGACTCTGTTTTTTTCCTGAGGATAAGAGTTAGGCACATAGCTTGTCTTTGATCCTAACGAGAGCTAGAGTACCTTAAGGTAACAGAAAGTCACTGAAGTTTGTTTCTGCACTGAACAATACTCCACACTAACCAACTTCTGAAAACAAAGAGAAAAACATTGAGTTTGTATCCAGAACTCAGACGCAAGATCTCATCCCATATGAATGTCAATAGGGATAAATTTTTGGATAGCTACTAAGAGCACTTGATGAAATAAAGAAGTCACTGTGATATTCCAGCCATGCAGTTTGAATTAATTTTAATTTTCCACTTAAAAGAATACATAAAGGATTATCACAGATTGTCAGCGATGAATTGTTTAAAAACTTAAAATATGTACATTTTAAGAAAAGTAACACACCGAACTATTGAGTTTTTTTTTTCTAAATAGTTAGGATTAGATATAATAGTAAAGGGTTTGTTCAGTAAGATTTTGAAGTTTCACTTGGTGATAGGGTTGTTATCGCTCATTTGTGATGAATATTTCTATTCTCATCCTTAAACCTGTAAGATTTCTTCTCACATTTTCCCCTGTTAATCTATGGTTAAAATACTATCCCTGATCTTGCAGCATAAAAACTAAAATAGCTAATGTTCAAAATAAGCCAATCTGTACTACCAATGACTGTAAAACTATTAATAATTTCACTTATTTACTTACCTTTATTCTTCCTAAACTAGAGAATTTCTCTTTATCTTCTATGACTGCCTTCAGCACTGGCTGAGATAGTTTGTTTTTCATTTTAATATTGGCAATACCATCAAAGTCAATACCACTCACAACAGCTCGTCGGTATGAAGTAGACCTCAAGCTACGTTTTAGCATCCCTGGACTTTCCACGTCGCCTTCTGCTTCATCATCTTCACTGGCTACCAAAGGTGCATCAAGAGTTTCCACCATGCTGCGTACCTTAAGTACCCTGCTGTTTGGCTCTGAATTCTGACAATTAGCTTTGCCAATTACTCTTGTTTCAGAAGCTAAGCTCTTAGGGATGAGCTGTTGTTTCCCCACTTTTAATGCAGCAAGACTATTTGTGCTCAGAGTCACAGATGACCTATCCAATTGGTCATTCCGATTTGATGGTATTCTTTGCAGAGGCAAATGTGAAATGTCTGAGGGAGCATGCAGGCAAACAGATTCATTTTCTAGGTTTTTAGGAAGCTGGCTGGGTTGTAACGCTAAGGCAATGGTTGTGTTATTATTTGGCAAATGCACAATTTCTGTTGGTGATACTCCAAGGCTCGATGTGAAAACAGTATGTTCCTTCTCAGGACTAAGTGATGCTTGATTAGAAGCCTTCCTCCTTGTGCAAGTTGATTTACTGCTTGCTGAATCTATACAACCACTAGATGTAAAGTTTACAGAATTATTTGAAACCATTTTCAAGATTTGTGGGGACTGATCAGAAAGTGTAGAAGATAAGATTCTATGTTCTGGAAACTGAACCTTTCCATTTGGTACACTTTTACAGGTCAAAAGTAAGGGACCTCTTTGAATAGAGTTGCTGTCCGGAGAAGTAATTGTTTCATCAGGTTGCATTAAGGTGAATGTATCTTTGTCTTCCACAGGAAAATCTGTGAACAGGACCCCAGTGGAACTCTGATAGGACTGTGGTCTAGATTTGTTCTTTGTATGCAAATTCCCACGATGTGCTGATCTTCTCTTCCACAGTGGTGTAATGTTGTTATTGGAAAAGTCTACTTCATTTTGTCCGTCCATAACCCAGAACTGAAGTCAATTCAACATCAACACAGGAATGCAATATGTGTCCTATTACACAACAAAAAAGGAAAAACAAAAACTTAAAATCATTTAGTAGCTACAATCTAATAAATCACCCTTGATGGCAAGAAGGTAGAGGAGAAAGTATCCATCATTTCAGTTTTCTTTTTTAATTATAAAAAGGAACTATCATTTCCAAAACATGTCTAGTACTGCTGGAAGAAGATTCGAGAAGCAGCAGCTTGAAGCTGACATAGCTAATGGATACCATTCAAATGATTCTCAGAGGTAGAGAAGAAATTGATTAAGTTCTAGATCAGTCTTTTAAACAGTAATTGCCTGGGCCCCATTTATGGAAGATAATTATCAGATGTGTTGATATCTCTCAAATTAAAATATCAAAAAAAGTTTTTGTTTTCCATCTTTCCATCACTGTGATTGAAGAAGAAAGGAGAAAAATTGTGCTCCATAAAATGAAATTTTAAAAAATGCTTGATGAACACTCTAAGACAGTGAGGGCGAAACCTTTTAGCCACAGAATGCCCAAACTGCAAGGCAGCACATGCGCAGCAGAGACCCAGAAACCAGCTGGCAGGCAAGAGGTGAGATCTTTTTCTTTCGTGAGCTTCTGTTTCATTGTTTTAGGGAAATTTCTGTTTCCCTGCAAACGACAGCAAGAAATACCATAGAAAAACATGTTGGAGCAGAGCTGGGGCAACAGTGCACGTGCCCATAGAGAGGGGCTCTACGTGCCACCTCTGTTACACATGCCATGGGTTTGCCACCACTGCTCTAAGACTTTAGACCTACAGCTGGTGGTAGATTACTAATAGTGGACCTATGGAAGCAGAATTTAACATTTAAATAATTAGGCAGTCTCAAATGCATTCTTAGTTATTCCCAGCATGATAACATGAAAAGGTTGATATTGTGCCAGAAAAAAGATAGAAACTTTTAATTGAAATGTTTCTAAGACATTTAAAATAGGCAGTTTCTTATTCTACATGCAGTTAAACAGTGAGGCTGTTTTTTAAATAAAGGGTCTACTTAATTACAGTACAAGAATACTAGCCAAGAATAATTTAATGCAACTCATGGTGGTTCCAGAAGGTAAAGCAAAGGAAAAGCAATCATTTGTATTGGATCAGCTTCTGTTGATCTACAAGTAAGTCACATTCTGCTCTCCAGCAGACAGACAAATTAAAAACCTTCATATCACAAATAAATTCGGTAGAAAAATATTTTTTTAAAAATTTGAAACCTTGTAGAGTATGCAATAGTTATGCAGACTGGAGCAATTTTTTTCATCAAACCTAATTTCATTCAATAGCACCACCACTCCATATTTCAGATACAATTATGCAAATATGTCAGGGCTATTAAGGTATACAGGTACAATCTGTACAAAGCCTAACAGTGCCTCTGAGAACGGGCAGAGATACCTTAAAATATACCCCAAAATGTACATTACTGTATGATAAACCTGTTCCCAAACTGTTTCAACAAAGGATAATGGCTTTACATGCTGCAGAGCAGCACAAATTTCACCTCCTTTCCCAGAAAACAAACCCTTCATAAATTTACATTGAAGAAAGAAGCACCAATGAACTCCAGGGTGTTCACTTTTGAGCTAACATGTAGAAGATTGCACTTCAGCAGCAATGTTTATTAAATTGTGCCTCCCGCCAGCAGAATCACAATCTGATAAGCAGAACTGTGTACAAAGTCTAGGAACATTTTACAAAGTAGTAATATTTATTCCGCATTAGATTTTTAAAGCAAAAGACAGCAGCAAGTAAGGTTTTGCTTTCAGGCATTTGTTCCACAACACTTAAAAACAGAACTGCATTTTGCTCCAACAACTCCATGCTCAAGTATGGCCTGTTTACTCAATTAGTTAGCCTGAGGCTGAGAAAGCCCAGGCCTCTTTTAAGGATAAGACCCCTTCAAGCACCCTGGGACTTGCACAAAACATGTACAACATTACACAGTTAGTACTAAAAAGGACAATAAACAAGAATTCCAGCATCCCCATTAATCCAACTGCAGGCAATAATACAGTTGCAATCGTTCCAGTTCTCCGGCACTGGGATAGTGTTTGGATGTGTTTGCGCCACATAATGAAGCACAAGAGGAGAAGGGCGAGAGAAGCCTTATGTGCCGGATCCTTGAGTTGATCACTCATATTTAAAAGGAAGGATTATTTACACACACCCTTTTTTTTTTAGTCCTTCCAGGACTGCGGTGCATAATCTTTTTGAAGCCTTTGAAACAAGCAGAGGGCACCTTTAAAGAAGAAAATTCTGGCACTCCTGGTAGGAGAACTAGAGTAATTCCTATACTGTGCATTCCTCTGTAACTGCTCCCATACCAGCTCGGTCTTCCCGTTAGCAGTCTTATAAGCACTGGCATTCCTTACAGTAGTCTTCTGGAGGATTGTTTTTGTGGGGTGTGAGTGTCTGTGTCTGTGAAGGAGATAGAGCAATCCTCCCATTATCAACATGGGGAACCCCAGAGGTGGAAGAAGCGCCGTGTTTACAACCACCGACTCAGCCCTCTTTTCAAGATCCCTTTAACGCGCAGCGGCTGGTAAGGAAAAACTTTCTGCGGGAAATGCTGGCCAGCTTGGTCTCCCAACTAGGGAAGCCCAAGCGTCTTTTTCCCGCCAAAATATCGACATACAGAAGCCCCCACACCACGGGTCAAAGTCTAATCCTTCCCCCAGGAAAGCTAGCCCGCTCACCTCTCATCGGAACTGCACCAAACAAAGTAAAGGCGGCGGCAAAAGACTTTGCGAAGCTTCGGCGCAGCCCCAGAACTTCCCACCGGCGGTTGCTTGCTCCAGGCGCTCCTTCCAAACTCGACCTGCTCTCCTTGGCCCTCCTGACCGGTCCCCCCCGCACCGCGGGTCGGCCTCCGTCGGATCTCCGCCCTCGCCAAGGCAAATCCCACCTTCTCAACTCGACGGGAGAGTGTCAGGAACGCCCGTCGCTGCTGCCGCCGCCGCCGCCTCGCGGGAACTCGGGCGGTTTAGAACCGCGAGTCCCCGAGGGTTTCTCCGCCCGTCCCCCAAAGAACCTGGTCTGGCCTGCTTTGCATGCCAAGACACGACCCCTCCCGTCTGCTGCGCGATTGATGAAGCCGGGGAAGGGCTTTTTAAGGACGTGTGAAATTGCCCCATCAACCACGCAGCGTTTGGGAATCAGACGGCCCCGGTCCTACAGGCAGAAGGGGATGGTTTCCAAAAGGGGCGGAGGAGGAAATAGGGAGCGGGGAGTCCTACGAGCTATTTCAGTGGAGTGGGACGAACCGAAGTGCAAAGACCCTACTAGACAAGATATGCGACATACACGATCAGACCAAAAGATGTGAGGACCCTGTAGGAGCCTTAAAAAGGGATCGCCTGGATGAGGCGTAAAACCAAATCACGTGGTTGGGATGGTCATATAATTAAATGAAATACAGTTTGCCACCAGGAGTGTATTTAAGACGGGGAGAAGCTTGCTCCTTTACTCAATTAACTGGTATTTCCAATAAACACGAAGACTTGCGCGGGTCCGTGCACAGATTAAACTGGGTTCTCTTTAAACGAAAGTATGTTAAACTGGCCACAGTTTGGGCTGCCAGGTCTAAGTGGCAGATATCCAGATGGCAAAAAAGTAGGGAAAACTCATATGACATTTTCGCTGTTATCTGCTTGAAGTTTGGATGTTTGCCACATGGATATGTTAGCTTATTGTTAGTAATTAATCAAATGACCATACTAATTAAATTGAGTAAAACCATATGGATATTGTAACCCTACCATGGTGGGCTGATTCATATAATGCTAAAATGTAATAAGCTTTCACAGCATTAACACAAATAAGCCATATTATGTGGTAGGTTTTTAATTATGCTCCACTGACAAGTTAAAAGGTATTGGAATCTAAATGGGGGCTGTTACAACTCATTAAGGACTTGAGCTACACTACCTCATTCAAGTACCGGGGCTCTATTCTGTAGCCTTGTTACTGCTCAATAAAGTATAATCTTAAGCATGTATAAATGCTTTGTGCATCTAGCTAAATTTTCCAGTCTGATCTAAAGTACTAAAGTGACCCCCCAAATACAATAGGCCTATTCAAAATTAGATCCAACAATTTTAGTGATTTGAGTACTAAAACAGTAAAGGGAGAGAAAAACTCCCAGCATCTGAAAAACATGTTCTTCCTGCATTGCCATTTTTAGGGCATGGTTTCAGTGGACAAATAGGAAAGAAGAACAGTACTTTGTGGAGTGTGAGAAGCCTCTGTGTGTTAAAAAAACCCTGCATGCTGGTTGTGAAGTTAGTGAAATAATTGTCAAATAATTGTCCATTATTACTCTAACTTTTCTATTGTGCAGATGTTCCAATATTTAATCCTTAATTCTTATGGAAGAGTTTTTATTCCTTAGGTATAAAAAGGTAAGTGCCCATATAATTCATTGCAGAATTGCCATTATTTTTTATTATTGAAAAAGTCTGGTATAATGAAGTACAATTATACAATAAGACTTCCCTGTTCTTCTGTATCGCCAGCTGCAATGGTTTTTCTGGTCTGTTATCCTTCCATCATTACTACCTTCTGCTATCATCTCATAGCATTCCAAATGTAGTTTTATGATGACATCTAGAGAAAGGTCATGATTTTAGATTGTAAATAAGCAGAAGTAATGTTGGCCATCTTTGTAAATTACTGAGCATCAAAGCCTGCAGCTTCAAAGATGTCACAACTTTTTGAAGGCTTTGGTACATACTGTAATTTTGAAGATCGGAAAAACATTTGAAGTAGTAAACATCATTTCTGTGTCATGCAAATTTGCCAAGAGGTCTTTAGATAGCTTTCAGAATTTCAAAGCCTCCTGTATGTAAAATGCATTCATTAGAATTCCTGTAGATCAGTCCTTTTCAAACTTGGCAACTTTAAAATATGAGATTTGCCAACCGCTTTTTCAGAGAAGCCTTCTACCTCTATTTGTATGCCAGCTTAGAAATCAAGCAAGCTAGAAATTGAATAAGTGAGGTTTTCTTTGTTAT
This sequence comes from Myanophis thanlyinensis, assembly GCA_017656035.1. NCBI lineage: Eukaryota > Metazoa > Chordata > Lepidosauria > Squamata > Homalopsidae > Myanophis > Myanophis thanlyinensis. The sequence continues at coordinate 4,935 of JAEANM010018468.1, read as the reverse complement.
TGCAACTCCATGATAAAAAAAAAAAATCACAACTTTTCAGAGTTGACAAAGATTACTACTGTGTGGTTTGAATTGACAGGATTTTCTTTTAAGTCTCTGCTGACAATTTTGTATACTTATATCAAACTTCTGATAGGATCAGAAATCAAGCCAGAAAGTAACTCTACTTTAAAACCATGAGTATAAAATATAAAAAGATATACTATATTTCCTAAGGCTTAGCAAAACTGGAAAAGTATGGATTAATTCTCTAAGAGAAACACTTTTCAAACCAATTTCTTGAATTAATGTAGACCCTACGGTAAATCTTCTGACACAACCAATAGCAGCCAATGACTTCTATACATCAGTTTCATATATGTGGAAAAATCTTTTCAGCTAGAGGAAGCATTCAGAATGACATGAAACTTCTAGTTGAGAATTGCAAGCAGCATTAAGGTAACTTCATACAGGTTTACTATCTCCTACATAATAGATTACCAGCACTGTGTTCTCACATCACACCATATCACCATGCAATCAGGTTTGGTGATTTATAAAATGCACTGAAAGATTGGGTGGACCTTTCATTGTTCAATAAAGCTTTGGTAACAAAATTATGGCTTAGTGCAAAATAAAAACCTGGCGGATAATTTCACTGTTTTTTTTTCATCATGACAAGACAGCAGTTACACAATCCATGAATTTTCAGGCCAAAATAGTTATTCAGGCCAAAATGTAATGCAAACAGATCCCTGTTTAAGCTGATACTATTAGTAGTACATGCAGACATTAAATCCCAGAACCTTCCTTTATTAGTTATTTACAGCATCAGTGGAATAGCCTAGCAACCAGAGTTTTGTCCCTATCCCTACCAGGGTGACCTTTGTCAGACTATGATTTACACAGCTTTATCCCACTGTTTTCTAAATCACAAAACCCCAGCAAGGCCAACAAACACAAAGGAGGATACAGACTGTCAAGACAATGCATTATTATGCCAGCAACATTTTCTACTGCCACCATAAAAATTGAACCCTGCTAAGGACTACTAATGAGGACAGGCATTAAGGGGTGACTCTTTCTATTTGTAGAAAGCTATTTCCCAGTGACCACTTTTTTAAAAAAATTAATGTGTTTATATGCATGCCACCCTTAATGCGTCTGGAGCAATTTACAGTGTAGTAATTAAACCACATAATAATCTGAACAACCACCTTTAAAAAGAAGGACAAAAAGCAGTTGTTAAACCATAATATTCATCAGGAAATTAAGCCCATATGCCATATCTCATTGCTGTTAAATAAGTAGTGTCAAAGGCAATATAATTATACCATCTATTTCTAAGTACAGGAAAAAGGAAACACTCGTACTAGTAATTTAGATTTAAAATCTGAGCTTTCCTGAAGGGCGACTAGGAATGGCATTTCCTTTCTTATTTCCTGTTCCTCTTTCACTGGTCAAGAAAGGCAACTAAAGCTAGGAAATAGAGAATTATTTCACCAGCAATATTCTGAAGATTTTATTTATTCTGTGTTCTGCCTACATAAACAGAACACAATTCTGTTCCTGGGAGGTCAGATTTAATTCTTCAGTTGAATAAAGTGAGTTGGCAAAAACTCACTTGGTCTCAGAGTCCTAAAATTAATCTGTATTCTAAAATTTATCTGTTGCTTTCAAATTGGGATGATGGAAAAAAAATCAAGCATTCAGTAGTTCAACCTGTTTTCTGGATGATTCCAGATATGTACCATGGATCATATTTTGTTTCTTGGGGCTTAGGTTATTTATTTATTTTATTTATTTATTAAACAGATTTATATTTATTTATATAGTCACCAAACTCACACATACAGTAGGTAAGTCTAATAATAAAATTGCTTGGCCAGGAATTGCCAACTTGAGAGAAAGAAGGCCTAGTTTGAGTGCCTCCTTATAGTTTATTTGGGTCACTGTAACTGTTCAACACGATTTGTAGGCCACCATTATGTGAAAACATTCCATCCATATATTTTTTTCTGTTTGGATACTCTTCATAACAAATATTACAACTTCACTGCTTTTCAATTAATTTTAAGATAATTAAACATGCTGGTTTTGGTCTGTAAACTACAGTAGGAGCATGTGACTTTGTCAGCTTGTTAGCGATATCAGACTGCATAGTATGCACATTTCAAAACTGGGCAATTTTCAAGAGCTAAAAGGGTAGATATTTAAAGAACTAAATTACATCTCAAATATAGGTAGTCCTCGAGTTAGTGACACCAACTGAGCACAAAATTTAACTGAGTTTGTCCCATTTTACAACTTTTCTTGCCACATTTGTTAAGTGAATCACAGCAGTTGTTAAATTAGTAACACCGTTGTTAAGTGAATCTGGTTTCCCCATTGACTTTGTTTGTCAAAAGGTCACAAAGGGACCCTGGGACACTGCAACTGTCATAAATGTGAATCAGTGGTCAAGTATCTTGAACATAAATCACATGACCATAGGGATGCTGCAACGGTCATAAGTGAAAAATGGTCCTATGCCACTCTTTTCAGTTGTAACTTTGTCACTAAGTGAACTGTTGTAATCGAGGACAACTTGTATTTGCAAGTCTTCAGGCAAACATTTTGGTCTGTATAGGACTTCGTCTCCGCTCTCTGCTCCGCGTTTTTCTCGATAGAAATGAAAAACTAACTATCTGATGCTAAGAACGCTAATTAAGAAGTTCGGACTTACTTACCGGCCCTGGAAACAGTGGGGCCCGGTGTCAACGATGCTGGAGATGGCGGAGGCGGCGGTGAGCTGGGGGGGGGTGCTCACGGTCTAGCCGGCCTGGTTGGAGGTGGCGTGGAATGCCTGGCTGGGCCCCGTCTGGTTGGTTCCCAGCGGGGCGTGAAATCTCGATGGCCCGGACGATGGCAGACCCCCAGACATCTTTGCCCATAGTAACAACGATGGCTGCGGCGGCGGCGACGCGTTTGGTGGCGGCAACGCCCTTGGTTTTTCCATTGGGGTGGAGCCGGTGGTGTGTTCGCGGCGGGACGGCGGCGGAGAAGGCAGAGGCAGCGAAGATGGCCTATGGTTCAGCCTATGGCCAGGGATGCCTATCTGGTCTTCTCCGGTTTGAGGCGAGGGAGATGGGGGAGCGCCTAGAGCAACAATGGTGGTCCCGGCGGCCTGGCCCACCTGGCCCTCTTCGATCTGAGATGTGGGAGCACCAGGGGCAACAACAGTGGTTCTGGCAGCCTGGTCCACCTGGCCCTCTCCGACCTAGGATGGGGGAGCACCGGGAGCAACAACAGCGGTCCTGGAGGCCTGGTCTACCTGGCCTTCCCTTAGCTGAGATGGGGGAGTGCCTGGAGCAACAATGGCAGCCCTGGTGGACTGGTCCAGCTGGTCTTCCCTTGCCTGGGGTGATGGTGGTGGAGGAGCGCTTCTGGCAGGGGCAGGACCCCTGACAATGGCAGCCTGGGCAGCCCTGGTGGAGTTTCGGTGGGAACTGTGCTTGGGCCCCTCGGATGCGATGATGGCAACGTTTTCCGCGACCTGGCCCTGTGACATTTTCGATCTCCTCAGCCGCGTCAATGGCGTTTCCAGCTCCCTCGACTGTAACGATGACATCCCGGGACTTAACAGCTTTAACGGCATCGTCCTCAGTGTCCTCTGGGGTTGAGTTGGAGGACATGACTGGCTGCTGTTGTGAACAACAACTGCACCAGTGCAGAGACTCTAGGGATTGGGCCCCTTTAAAATTTACCCCCCCCCGTGGGTTTTTAATTCGGATTTTTTAGTTCAGGGTTAGGGAGGGGGTTGTCTTGTCGGAGGGTCTTTCGTTTGAGGCTAAGGCCGGGCCGAGGGCTGGGCACGTTGGAGAGGATCAGAGGTTTGGGGGTTCGGGTCAAGGAAGGGGAGACTGCTCCGGGGGAGAGGTGCAATTTATTAGCATGGTCAGTGGGAGGGGCAACTATGGCGGGTATAGGGGGCCATATCAGGTTCGGGGAGTGCGCCCTTGCTGGTTGTACACAGTGGTGTGCTCCGACCCCCAAACTACTCCCCAGATGGTCAGTGTCCCCAGTCCCAGGGTCTTCAGCTGTTGTTATGCAACGCCAGGTCTATTGTCAACAAGGCCCCCCTCATTCACAATCTGATCCAAGAGGGGGAGGCAGACCTGGCTGGTATTACCGAGACCTGGGTGGGCCCGGAGGGAGGTGTCCCTCTGGTTGAACTTTGCCCACCTGGGTTTTGAGTTTTTCATCAGCCGAGGACCCAGGGCAGGGGTGGTGGGGTGGCGATGGTCATCAAGGAGGTGCTAGGTCCTAGGGAAGCCACTGTTCTGCAGATATCCGGGTGTGAGTCTCTTTTTGTGAGGTGGGGTTCTAGGGTTCAGGTGGGCCTTCTAGTCACATACCTGGCTCCCTGCCATGTGACGTCGGCCCTGCCTGAGCTCCTCGAGGTCGTTGCCAGCTTGGTGGTGGAGACCCCCAGACTTCTGATTATGGGGGACTTCAACCTTCCCTCTGCCGGCTTGAGCTCGGTGGTGGCTCAGGAGTTCATAGCTTCCATGACAGCCATGGGCCTGACCCAAGTAATTCGGGACCCCACTCACATGGGAGGTCATACCCTGGACTTAGTTTTTGTCTCGGAGCAGTGGCAGAGTGATCTTGTATTAGGGGATATTTTGATCGAACTCCTGTCATGGTCGGATCACTCGCTCCTTAGGTTAGACTTCCATTTCGCCCCCTCCCACTGCAGGGAGGCAGAGCCAATAAAATGGTTCCGCCCCAGGCTCCTGATGGATCCTGATAGGTTCCTGACGGAGCTTGGGCCGTTTCCCGAGGCACTTACACATGGCCTGGTCGGTGACCTGGTCGCCACCTGGGAGAGGGTGGAGGCTGGGGCTCTTGATTGGGTTGTGCCCTTGCGGCCTCTGACTCGGCGTCGATCCCAGTTGGCTCCCTGGTTTTCCG
>JAEANM010018467.1:0-12634 GCA_017656035.1 Myanophis thanlyinensis | reverse complement strand
AATACCATCCTTATATTTATTGGTATTATACTACTCAATAATACATTTATTTCTTATGTGTTGATTCCTTTTCTCCACTTTTCATTTTCTATTCTAACTTCTATCCCTTCTTTAAAGTTAATAATTATTGTCCCTTACACCTGTCGTCTAACCATTTGTGCCATTGTTCCCATGCCTTATAGTATTCTTATTCTTCTTTATCGTTCATCTCTTTTGTAAGTTTGCCCATTTCTGCTCACTCTAGAATATTCCTTATCACACAATGTTCTGACAGTATTTTATTGTTCTTCCAGTTTTGTGCGTAGACTATTCTTGCTGCAATTATAATATATAGGATTAAATATTGCAATTTTTTATCCTGTTTTCCTGTAAATATGTCTAGTAAGAATAATTCAGGTTTCATTTCTATTTGTTGCTTTGTTATCTCTTCTATCCACTTCCTTAACATGTTCCAATACTGCTTTGCTTGCTGACATAACCACCACATGTGATAATATGTTCCCTGTTTTTGTTAGTACTTCCAGCAATCTGGTGATGTGTTGGGGTACATTTTCGCAATCCTGGCTGGTGGGAGATGCTATCTGTAGAACATTTTGTATATGTTCTCCTTGTAGGCTACTGATTTCATCAATTTGTAGTTTTCCTCCCAAATCTTTTCCCATTTTTCCAATTCAATAGTGTACCTGAAGTTTCTTGCCCATGTAATCATCGCCTCTTTCACTATTTCGTCTTCCATTTTGTATCTTAACAGATAATTGTAGATTTTTTAAAATCATTTTGTCTTCTGTGCCTTGTATAATCTTATCTAATTCATATTCCCCATTTTGAAATCCATATTGTTCTAAATCATATTTATGTCTAGATTGAATCTGTGCATATGGCCACCAGTCAATTTCTATGCCCTGCTCTTCTAGTTCTACTCTCGATTTCAGTTTGCCTTTTAATAAATCCTTATATGTTCTCATTTTATCCAGATCCAACAAATTCGGGTAACATAATGCCTCCATCGTCGACAGCCAGTTGGGTATTTTATTGTAGTGATTTCTTTTGATTTTCTGCCATGTCTGAAATAATGAGTCCTGAATTATATGTCTCTGAAAGTAGCTATGAACCTTATTTCTGCCATCCCATATCAAGGTGTGCCACCCTATCTGGCGATCGTGTCCTTCCAGTGTCAGAATTCTTTTATTTTTTAATTGTATCCAATCTTTAATCCATGTAAGGGATGTTGCCTGATAATAAGTTTTCCAGTCAGGGAGTCCAAATCCTCCTCTTTCTCTATTGTCTTGTAGTACTTTTAATTTGATCCGTGGTTTTCTCCCTTGCCAAATATATTTCATTATTCCATTATTATTTTGTTTAACTCATCAAAAAAATATTTCCTTAATTTTAGTGGTATGACTTGGAATAAGAACAGGAGTCTAGGCAAAATATTCATTTTTGTAGTGGCAAGCCTACCTATAAGTGACAGTTGTAATTTCTTTCATATTTCCACATCCTTTTTTATCTGCATCATTAATCTGCCATAGTTGTCATCTTTCAAAGATGAACATTTGGCTGTTATCCATATTCGCAGAAAAATGTTTTTTTGTGACTTGTATGTCCATTCTCTGTTCCCATTCTCTTTCTTGTTTTTTTGTGAGATTTTTTGTTATTGTTTTTGTTTTACTTCTGTTGATTTTGAGTCCTGCTACTTTACCGTAGTCTTCTATATGATGGAGTAATTTAGGTCCTGTCTCAAGTGGTCATTCTATAATGAACACTAGATTGTCTGCGAATGCTTGAACCTTACACTATTCTTTCCTAATTTGTAGACCCATTATTTCCTGATCTCCTCTAATCACATTCAACTATACCTCTAGTGTCAAATTAAGAAAATCACAAATGACAATCATGGGACACTGGAGCCATCATAAATATATGACAGTTGCACCAGGCACCTGAATTTTGTTCATGTGACTATGAAAATGCTGTGACAATCATAAGTTGTTGTGGTTTTTTTTTAAATGTACCAACAGTTGCAGTAGCTGCTAGGTTGACTTTTTGAACCCACAAATATCCCTAGAAATGGAGAACCTTTATTTTATGATCATCAATCATGACCACTGTGACAGAAAAATCCAAGTCAGATGCAGTGATAGAATGTAGGCCAGAGGACCAATAGTAAATCACTTTTTTTTCAGCATCATTGTAACCTTGAACAGTCATTAAACAAATGGTTGTAAGTTGAGGACTAAGTGTAATATTGGGAAGCAGCTCAGACAGATAATCCCTTATTGTGGAGTATGACAAGGGGAAAAGCAGCCCCATCAGACTTGCAAGATTTAGTTATTAAAGTCATTCGCAATAAAACTAATTTTAGCCTTTTGGTGGATTTGATTTCCTGGAGTGATCTGATGTATCTTATCTCTGTATGGCATAAATCTTCATGTTTGTGAATATCTGTTGAGGAACCAAGAATGATAGGTGTTTCTTCAGAGTAGTTTCTTTATTGTTGCTTGCCTATAGAGAGGAATCTTGCCAAACTAAAGCACTTATCTGCATAACTACTAGGTATTCTCTGAGAAATGCCCTCCCCCGAGGGTGGGGTTTCCACCTTCACTCTTTTTCTGCATACCCAGGATTCTAAGCTTCTTATTCTCTTTGCTCCTTGGGAAAGAAATGGCAGGACAAGAAGCAATGGATGAAAACTAATCAAGGGGAGAAGCAACCTAGAACTAAGAATAAATTTCCTGACAAATCAATTAACCAGTGGAGCAACTTGCCTCCAGAAGTTGTGAATTCTCCAACACAGGAAGTTTTTAAGAAGAGATTGGACAACCATTTATCTGAAATGGTACAGGGTTTCCTGCATGAGCAGAGGGTTGAACTAGAAGACCTCCAAGGCCCCTTCCAGTTCTGCTATTTTAAATTCAAAGGAAAATATTCTCAGTTGCAGCCAGAAAAACATCTGTCCCAAAATCTAGCTATTCTAAAGAGCCCTCTCTCCTGTCACATTCCATCTCAGTATCAGAAGGCAGTGGTATTGAGGACCATCAAAGTAAAGATTCATGTTTCCTAGAGATATCCCAAAGGTGCTTTTTTTTTCAAAGGGGCAACTGGACTTTCTGATTTTTCTTTGAAGATGTTTCACTTCTTATCCAAGAAAATTATTTAGCTCTGAGCTGAAGAAGCTTCTTGAAGTGAAATGTCTTCAAAGAAAACCCAGAAAGTCCAGTTGCCTCTTGAAAAAAGCACTTTGGGACAACCATGAACTGGTTGACTGAGAATCTCCAGAGATGTCTTCCACAGATATTTGTGGATTCAAAAAGGTCAACCTGGCACCTACTTTTACTGATGGCACATACTTTTTTTTAGCAGGGCTGCAATTGCATGATTGTGATTGCCATCTTGATATTTTGACTCCCTCTCTGAAGATATCCCTGGTCAGACTATTGTGTGAAATATACTAAACCAATAACATATTTGGTTTTATCATTTTGCAAATATCTGAATTGTATTAATACATTTCTTGAGACTTTCTCTTGGGGGAACTGGAAAAGTCCTGCTGATTACTCTTTTCATAGCCTGGTATTTCTGATCTTTTAACAGCAATGTGAAATAAACTGAAAACTTTTCCTGGAATCTTGATAATACCTGCTTCATTTCTGTGTGATCTTCTGTATGATGCGATGTTTGATCTTAAATATAGCCAGCAAACAAGCAAAACTATGTCACTGTTTCTTTAAATGTCAGTAAATGTAAGCTTACCCAGATTATTGATATTGATTTAAACTGAATTTATGGTTTTATGAACCTGATCAACAATTGTTACCTCCCAAACATTCCTCAATGATCATTTATTTCCCCATCATGCAAATTTACCTTTTATGGAAATCTCTAATTGTGCTACAGGGATCTGTTTAATCATGAAAAGTGATACTGACCTAGCAGATGCCAAAGCATTAACCAGATAACAACGTTTGTACTTATAAAGCACTAGACAATAAAAAATAAGAAAGATTCTTTTATGCATATTATGCTGGTGTAAACCAGCAGACTACATTAAAGCTGTGTTATACATCTGATCTATTGAATTGTTGTTTTTCAACTGTGGACTTAGTCTTATTAGCTCACCCTGTATGGATAATATTAGCTTTGAATGTAATGGAGTGAATCAATGTGTGCAGATTGTGGAGGAACACCATGAAAACAAAGAGCTGATAACCAACACTTGGAACATTTAATTATTTCTTATGGCCCCCTTTGCAATAAAGGATAATAGATGTTCAGACCACCTCTATTTTATTCATCAGAGGCTATTCTAATCTCATAGGCCAGCTAACAGTGCTGTGAAGCTACACCACATGGCTTCTGCTGATACAAAGGGTGAAATTATGTTGATCTGACACCTGTGAATTTTAATACCCATCCAATATTAACCATTTAGAATGGAGATGTTGGGCAAATTTTATGAACGATGATAATGATAATGATGCCCCAGGACTCTTAAATTGATTTCAATTCTCAATCCAGTCAAATGGCCAATTGTAAAGGACTGTAGGAATTTCATGAAAAACTACCAGGTTGTATAGAATAGCAATATCACTTATTAATTTATTTATTAATTTATTAATTAATTTAATTTCTATACCATCCCCTTTCCCGAAGGACTTGGGACGGTGTACAGCCATCTAAAAGAAATACAACATACATGACAGTTAAAAACAAATTAAAATTAACTAATTTAGGTGGCCGATCACTTAGACTTATATATGGCTTCATAGTGCTTTACAGTCCTCTCTAAGTGGTTTACAGAGTCAGCATATTGCCCTCAACAATCAGGGACCTCATTTTACTGGGCTTAGAAGGAAGGAAGGCTGAGTCAATCTGGAGCTGGTTGGAATCGAACTGCTGATAGTGAGCAGTAACCTGCAATATTACATTCTAACCACTGCACCACCAAGGCTCTTGCTAAGGAAAATCTAGGACAAAAAACTAAGAATGGCCTCTTCTGATATGCTTCCCATACATTCCAGTGACAGAGAAACACAACCAGCATTTAGGAAGGATGAAATAAAATAAAATAACAGCACACTTTGTCATTTGCACAAAATGGTAATTTCAGTAAACTGAAGTTTGTTCCCTTATATTGTTTGTATATATCTTTTGGTAAGGAAAAGCGTTTGTCCCAATGGCAAACCTTTTCAGTCCCAATTATTAATCTTTATTTTATATGACCTTTAGGGAATGAAAAATAGAATATATAGCAGGGGAAGGGTGGAGAGAAGCATAAATAAATTAGATTTTTGTACTGTACATGGAATAACATTATGTATTTTTCATTCTGACATTTTGCAGGTACACCATGATAATTTATAGTAAACAATGTTTAGAAGGAACCTTTGAATAAAATGGGATAATTCTCTTTTTACTATAAAAATTCTCTAGGAACGCTTGATGTGGAAATTTTAGTCTGAAGATATATTTATTACTTTTACTATTACTATTGTAGTAAAACTATAAGTCATTCAACTGTAATGTTACTTTATGACCCCAATAAGATAAACTATAACTCAGCCAAAGTGGCTTATTTTATTAACTATTGTGACTTTGTATAGCAAAGTTTATAGCAGACAGTTTTGATTTAATGAGGAAATCTCATGCTTGGGTAAGTGACTTCTTTGAACAAAGTCCTAGAACAGAGCCCAAGAAGGAAACCTGAAATTGTTCAAGAAGAGTAACACTCATATTCTGCAATTTCAAAAAATTAAATCTCTAGGTCTATTGCATTCAGAGATGCAATGATACAGATAAAGATGTAAATGGTCAAATCTGCATAGAATCATGTGCACAAGGAAAGAACTTGTACATTGAACAAAGTGCCTTCAACATTCCATTATAAAGAAATATGAAAACAAAGAAATTCAATCCCTTAATTATGTAAACATTATAGGGATATTACCATATTGGCCAATGAAGAGAAGACTGTTAAACTGTTAGCATGACACCATATAAGAAAATAAGAACATACATACATACATACATACATACTTACATACATACATGTATATTGAAACAGATATTCAATCTGTTAAATTTGTTAAAAGCCTTTATTTTGCTTGTGGTTGAATGTTAACCAGATAAAATCCGGCACATTGGAATACTACATATAGAATAACATATTGAAAACAAGCCTGCTATTTCTATGCTCCTCTAGTTGTAAGCTTTTTACATGTATGCTGATGGAACAACAAACTAATTTGCAAAACCTTTAGGTGAAAATTGATATATCTTTCTTCTTTATTATTATCATTATTAGATTTTTATCCTACCTTTCTGATAAATAATTCAAGATGGCCAGCGTACCTAACTCTCCCTCCTCCTATTTTTTCCCACACCAACAACCCTGTAATGTGAGTTGGGTTGAGAGAGAGTGATTGTTCCAACACATTCAGCCAGCTTTTACACCTAAAGTTGGTCTTGGTCTCCTGGTTTCTACACAAGCAGCTGAACCACAATTCTAAAGTGGCTTTAGGCATGGATTATTGTACAGAATGAACCCTGAGTAGAAAAGCAAAGGATCTGAAACATATGAAGGAACAATAACAAAAAAAAAGTAAGAAATGGGTCACATTTTTGAAAATTCTTATTTTATTCATGCTTTCTGAGCATTTTGAGATATCATACTAAAGTTGCCTTTCATGTGAAGCATCAAAGCTTAAACCAATTTCCTTCATGCATTAATTCACCGAATCTCAGTGGCTTCTCCAGTTCCTAATCAATGGCTTTAGATATAAAAAGTACAGAACCTGCAGATAGTTAAAAGAGCTAAAATAATGATTTTAGCAAAACACTTCACCAATTTTACATCATCATCATCTGCTTGCAAAAATACAGATTTGGTCATGAATAGCATTTAAAAGCTACCCTGCAAATTAATTGTCATTCTTGAAGTTCAAAAATATTACTAATGTCTCCATAACAACCAACTAACCTTCTTGTCTGCCTGCCTGCCATTGCATCTCATTTGGGCTATTATTTTGGCACAAGTAAAGCCTGGCATGATGATTTCAGCTTTAATAAGCCTGCTGACATTTTTCATTTCTCATAGTTGTAAGACCTGGGAATCCATGAAACGTTTTATGGACAGCACATGACTCCAGATTGAGTATTGTATCACAAAGAATAGGTTATGTTTTTGTATGGTTTAGGCACAAAGTCAACTTAAGATGAGACCGAAGCTGATATCTCTTTCCTTAGTATTTCTTCACTCCATTCCCACATACATGATTAGTGAGGAATACTGAGTCTTGGGATGCCATAACATCCCTTTTCACTACTTTGGTGTAGTATGTAGTTTTAAGTACATCTTGCACTTTCAAGAGATATCTTATTACTAAATAAGTAGTCCAAGATTGGAAGACATGGAGAGACCTGGCCCATAAAATCACCAAGAGTCAGACACAACTGAATAGATAATACCAACATTGCTGCTAAATGGAATATATAACATGACTATGAAAGTCTGAAAGGTTAAAACGTGGGTCAAAAAAAGGATGTGCAAAACACTGTGTTTTGGTAAAGGAATATTCTAATGTTCCATAAAACAATCTATGATTCTCCAGGTAAGTACTGATCTACTTCTAAATGGCTTGTCCTTTATGGAAGTAAATCTTATGAAATACTATGAGATGCTCCAGTTCCAGAAGATCAAGCACTCTCTAAACAGTATCTATGGAGATTCTCAGTCATCCATGTCATGGTTGTCCCAAAGGTGCTTTTTCAGGAGGCAACTGGATTTTCTGGTTTTTCTTTAAAGATGTTTGACTTCTCATCCAAAGAGCTTCTTCAGCCCTGACTGGATGGTGGGAATCCTTCCATTCCCCACCATCCGGTCAGAGCTGAACAAGCTTCTTGTTAAAAGAAGAACAAGAAGGTCCAGTTGCCTCTTGAAAAATTTGTCCAAACGGTAGTATCAGTACATGTAGGAAAAAGAAAGAAAGGGAGGGAAGGAGAGAAGGTAGGAAGGAGAAAGCAAAGATGAACAAATGAAAAAAAAAACATTGAAAACTCCATGACCAAATGACCATGTATTTCACGCAACTAGCCAACAACTTTTAAAGATGTTAATCTTCCTGCCACCTCAGCTTTCTCAAATTGCCACATGCTCTTATATAGGAGTACCCATATGAATAGTTTTATGTAATATTTACCTAAATGATTTGAAAATGTTTGCAAGCGCACGTATCCTATTTCTGCCCTGCAGTAAATAGTTTTGCAATTCTTAGTAGACAAGTGACAAATCCTTTGTCACAGTGGTTCTCAACCTATTCTTCAGCTCAGACCCCCCCCTTTAAATACTTTTGTGGCCATGGATCACCAAGACTTAAGATTTAAATCATAACGTTTCTTCAAGTCTTCGCAGAACAACTGTGACCACAGATTGAGAACCACTGCTTTATTGTAAAGCACATATTTAAGTAGTCAAATGGATCCTTCCCTAGATAAAATGACTGTGAAATTACAATTACCAGTGTGGCTTTCCTTTTTAAAGGCTTTTATTTTATTTTGCAGGATTTGGGGAGGAAAATAGCTCTAGCATTGAGACAAACAAAGCCAGTTTGAATCTCTGTATCCTTCTAGTTATAAGACTAATGTCAGGGTTCCACATAGCACCCCCAATTTAATCAAAACTCCAAAGAAGCAAAAGTCTTTGGAATGAGATTTTATTGAAGACATTATATTGGTACGTCTGGAGAAAACCCGAAACTAAATTCCCACATTTTCTCCACCCAAAGTAAAGTGAAAGTTCCTTTCCCAAATTGTCACATGTCACCCATTGCTCCAATCCAACTTGAATGGCATCCAAAGTTCATTTTCAGGTGCAAGCAAAGTGTCCTTGCTTCTCATGGGAAAAAATTTAGAGAAGAGTCCCCCGCTCTAACTATCTAAGTCCAACCGTCTTGACTTTGAAGTTCTGTGGCAAGGCCCAAAAGAACTACCATAATACTCATAAAACACCAGAAAAACAAACCATATAAACCCCCTCCTTTTAGTTTTGACAACTATAATGTTTCTGCCTTCGCTGCCAAAAGTTAAGCAAGAAACAATGAAATCGTCCTAAAACCAAATGGTAATACAATTTCCTATTTTTTTGCTATCTCCCCTCCCCCCAATACAAAATCTCTTGGGGAGAAAAGGATTTAAAAAAAAACCCAGTGTAACTGCTCAAAATAGCAGAATATCATTAGAAAAGATTATGTGATCATGCTGGCTTAATGCATTGTGCTGAATAAGAAAGGCAACATGTTTACAAAATTGTTTTATGGTAGTGATGCACATCAGCATTTAGGGAGATATTGAAAACACTTAAAGTATAGAATTGTTATGCAATCCAGTATTTTGTTTACTGGAACACAGACCTAGAGATGCTGATGTGGATGACTTAGGATCAAATTACCCTTTCTGAGAAATCTGCCCAAAATATCTGCCTGACCAGGAATACTAAATATTTTTTTGTGGACTTCTAGTATAAAATTTCCATATAACCTTTCCAACAAGCTTTGTTCAACCTTCTACAACAGATGTATTTTACAGAAAATATTTGCAATATGACTTCAGGAATTCTTTATTGCTGGGATATCCAGAGATAAAGGACAAAAAGAATCACAATGAGGGCTGTGATTATGTGGTCCCATCTCCTCTATATATGCCATGCATGCAACACATAGAAAAATGGACAGAGCTACAATGCCACCTTTTTTACCCTCCCACCCAGATAATCTTCTATTTTTTCTAGAAAAAACAACATTTTTTCTCTCACTAAAAGAGAATCAGTATGGTCTAGTGGTGAACGTTCTGATGTCAGCAATCCAAGTGATTTACCCATAGAAAGGAGGCAGGCAAGTTCCTCAAAGGACAATTTATTTGAAATATCATATTGGCACAACTGGTGAAAGCCGACTCTAAAGTTCCTGTGGCTTTCACCTAATTAAAAGTAAAAGTTTCCCCTTTCCCCAAGTCACTGGTTATGCTGTCCAATCCAGTTGCTGGCTGGTTGCTTGGTTACTTCTCCCCTCCCCTGGCCAGCCACCTGTGAGAATGTCCTTGATTCCCACAGGAAACATTGGTTTGGCTATCAAACCCTGTCTAACTATTTCTGCCCTCCCCCTGTTGTGTGGCAACCTGAAGTCTCCAAGATGGCCTCAGCCAGGTTCACTTCAGGGTTGACATCTGGCTTAGAACCCAGAAACCTGTGAGTTTTAGCATGAAAGCTGGCTGGGTGACTTTGGGCCAATCCCTCTTTCTCATTTTAACCCACCTCATAGGGTTATTGCTGTTGTGGGGAAAATAGGAGGAGGAAGGAGTATTAGGTATCTTCACTACTTCGAGTTATTTATAGAAATAATAAAGGCGACTAAAAAAGTCTAAATAAATAAAAACAAATAAACAAATAGGTATGACATTTGGTTAAATGTCCTTGGTTTCCAGTAACACTATATTTTACAAAGTGCAATTATGAAAATTGCAATATGAGCCACATCTTATGCTTACAGGAAGAAAAACCACTGCCTATATTTGTTCAAAAATGTTCTCCTCTTATCGGACTTCCCTTGCCTTTCTATCCATATTCTTTCCGCTTTACATTCTGCAAACAGAATAAATAGTTAAGTAGTATGAGAGGCCCAATCCAGACTAAAAGTTGAATTGGTACTCTCCTGGTCATGCTGCTAGGGGTCAGGAGTAGGTGGAAGAAAACCTCCTTGTACGCCAAAGGAGGATAGGCTTGATTATTCCTTTACTCTTATGCCTTTTTGCATGCTTTGGAAGACAGGAATGCCCTCTTCCTTCTCCCATCAGGACAGGTTATTCCATGATCATTTCCTGAAGCCAACTCTAATCCCCACAACGAAGGTTACAGAGTAAACTAAATTTCTTTTTCTGTAAATACATGTAGTCCTACAGGTACAACCATAACTGAGCCCAACATTTCTCTTGCTAAGTGAGACATTTGTTAAATGAGCTATGCCCCATTTCACAACCTTTCGTGTAACAGTTAAGTGAATTTATTCCCTTGTTAAGTTAAAAGCATGGTAGTAAAGTGAATCGGGTTTCCACATTGACTTGGCTTGTCTAAAGGTCGCATAAAGTGACCGCATGACCCCCTGGGACACTCCAACCGTCATAAATATGAGTCAGTTGCCAAGCACCTGAATTTTTAATTGTGTGACCATAGGAATGCTGCAATGGTAATAAGTGTGAAAAATGGTCATAAGTCACTTTTTTCACTGCCTGTAACTTTGAACGGTCACTCAGTGAACTGTGGGAAGTCAAGAACTGCCAGTAAGAAGCTAACCTGAGTACTTATGTACTTTTAAATTCCTAAGCACTCTTTTTTCTTACATGACACCAATTCAATTCAATTTAAGCATCCATCTGATTCCAAGCTACTCTGGACAGTTCAGAACAATACAGGACAAAGTCAGAAATACAAGACAAAAGTTTATATAGTCTCTCCTGATCTAAATAGTTAAGCTGCATCATGCCTTGTCTCCTAATCAATAAGCAAGCTATAGTCAGATCCATAGTCAGAAGATTCTCTCTCCCCCCTCCAAGCCATCCCTCTTCTCAGGTAGAGCCTCCTCCTCTTCCGTTTCCTTAACTTGATTCTGGGTTGCCTTCATCCAGTAGACTTAACATTATACTATCTGTGAGCCACCCAGGCTCAGTTTAGAGTCAGGCATTCAATCATAGAAATGCTATTTGTTTCAGGATGGACCTGATTTAGTGTTCTATAAAGTAACCTGAATGAACTTCTACCAAGCAGAGGCTGCCCAAGTTGATTCAGTATCCAAACTCTGATTAAGACTTTTAAATTGCTGCAACTTAAAAAAATGACATTTTTTTGCTAAAATGGGGTGACATGAACAGCCAAACGTAGAAGCTTTTTCTATTGACTTACAAAGAATTTGAACTAGTACTTTCACATTACATGTGTTTATGTGCATATATGTTTATAGGAAAGAGCCTGTAACATGTTATTTATTTTTGGAAAGAATGAAAAGACATTTGCGAAAATAAGTGGTCCTTCTTTGGAGATAAATCCTGCCCATTTTTTAAAAAAAGATACTAGCTTTTCACTGTTATAAAAAGCAAGCCACTTCTGTTGATCTCTGCTGTAAAGAACTTTGAGGATTATATTTTTTGTTTGTAAGGCTAATAAACATTAAAGTATATTTTTCTTCATAGTGTACTGTGACTCATAAAGCTAATTTAAATAGTAAACTGAATCATTTCATTTCTCTTCCATTCACCTGTTTTTACAAATATCTCTACTTCGCTCTTCCCTTCTCTTCCCTTCTCTTCCCCTTTCCCTTCCTCCTCCCCTTCCCCTTCACTTGTCATGCGGTGTGCTGCTTTATGTGACTCATTCTTTGATGTACTTTTTTTTTTGTTCCTCACATGAGACTTTCCACAATTTTATCCTAGCTCCAAAGAACTTAATTCATTCAGACTAAGCTGCATTTTGAGCCCCTCATTAAAGCTTTTTAAAGATTACTAGTAGGGCAAATTCAAAAAATTCAAATTCAAATTTTATTTGTCACATGCACAATCATACATGGTACAATATGCAGTGAAATGCTTACGCAGC
>JAEANM010018466.1:0-12634 GCA_017656035.1 Myanophis thanlyinensis | reverse complement strand
CCCTCCCCTCTCCTCTCCTCTCCTCTCCTCTCCTTCAGCCTATCACAACTTTCCTCTTCTCTGCTGTCTGGCTGCTGGAAGACAGAAAACTGCTTTTGTCACAACCCAAGCCCTGGGATGATTGCCAATGAGTTACATCATTTTTTTTAAATGCTCTGCTACCACTTTCAGAGTACTATGGGTAAAGATGCTGCAGAGCTATGAATCCAGATCTCCCACATTTAACTAAATCACCTGGTTCTCCACAGACTTTCAGAAGATATCACAACGTCAAACACAGCATGGACCCACATTTCTGATTCACAGCCAGGTCCTCCAGCACCTGTTGTAATTAGATGCTGTGATTTGGCAACTGCAAAGTATATGGTTGCTCTCAGCATGGAAAAAATAGAGCTGCCTGGGTATTTTAAATAATCAGGGACACCCACACAATGTATAACAGAGAGAAACAAAAGGCTAATGCTAATGTTATAAATCAAAAGTCAAAAGAAATATATTGTCATAATAGTTAACAATACTGTATTACACAATCTTGTTGTCTGCATAGGATAAGGTTTCTCATTTTCTTTTCTTTCCTTGCATGCTTCATCACATTTAACCTCTGGGGTTTTGTCAAACTGAAAGTTACCCTTTATAGAACAAGTAATTGAATCGGGATTTCAAAAGAGCTTGCTTTTTAATGGGTGTCAATGGGTTGTGATTAATTTTCTCTTTCGGATCCGCTGTCCTAGCTGTCCACACTCATCCAAACTAATCTTGCTCAAAATAAGTAAATAAAGAGAGTTTAATGTTTAACAAGATAGACTGCAAAGGAAAGGACAAATGTGTTTGAAAGTTGTCAAAACCAAGCAACGGAATGATCTCTATATGTACTAAATAAAGAAATAGAAAATGTTCCTAAGTGATAGATCTAGTATAGACACTTGTAAGATTGAAGAAGCAATAAAACCAGCCATCCAGCTAAACAAATTACAGCAACCTTTAATACAACATCCTCTTCTAAAACAGCTGCACAAAGAAAAATAAGGTGCAAAAGGTAGATAGAATTCTTTATTGGCCATGTGTGATTGGACACACAAGGAATTTGTCTTTGGTGCATATGCTCTCAGTGTACATAAAAAGAAAGGTCCATTCATCAGGAATCATAAGATACAACATTTACTGATAGTCATAGGTACAAATAAGCAATCAAATCATATTAGGGAAACAATAATCAATGTAAATCATAAGCATACAAATAATAAAGTTATAGTCATAAGTGGGAGGAGATAGGTGATAGGAACGATGAGAAGAATATTAGTAATACAGAATAGTTTGGCAATCTTGAGGGAATTATTTGTTTAGCAGAGTGATGGCATTCAGGAAAAAAACTGTTCTTGTGCCTAGTTGTTCTGTTGTGCAGTGCTCTAGCATATTTTGAGGGTAGGCGTTGAAACAATTTATGTCCAGGATGTGAGGGGTCTATAAATATTTTCACAGCCCTCTTTTTGACTCTTGCAGTATACAGGAAGGCAGGTTGGTAGTAATTGTTTTTTTTCTGCAGTTCTAATTATCCTCTGAAGTCTGTATCTGTCCACGATCTCAAACATCCCAATCCTGCTGGATTGAATAAGAAGATGGGAAGCATCAGAGAGAGAGATTTCTGCAGGTATCTTGACTCCTTGTTGTTCTTATTTTGTTTGTTTTTCTACTTTTAACATGTGGTAGCAAAATAAAAATAAAAAAACACTGTTTGAGCTCTTCCTCTTTATATTTTAGGAAAATGTGGCCACTTGCATACCACCAAGGATGAGGAAGAATCCACAAATTGATTTATATGAATGCAAATTTAGAAACAATTACTGCTGTAGTACTGTCCTTGAAAGACTATTTCTACTTCCAGAATGGGAAAAACCATAATCCAATGCCCTGTGTGCCTTCTTCATCTGCTTGATAAGTCTTAATCGCTCATCTATTGTGGTATTTTCAACATTTCCAACAGATTTGGATAGTGCTTCAAATGAGTCTCATGTCCAACAATTTTCCTCCTTCTTTCTACTACTCTTACTCAGTTTGATAAAAGGGAAGTACCTTTCAACAAAGAGCCTTTTAGAGGAATTGTCATGGATGGAATATGGTGCTCTTATACTTAATTGTAAGATGACCAAATTGTATGAAAGACTTACCGCCTTTCATTGTATTGCTAGCCGTTTGTTTGTTTGTTTGTTTACTGCCTCTCTCCCAAGTAGGGACTCGGGGCGGTGTACAACCAACTAAAACAGAAACTATACAATAAATATCAATTAAAACAAAATTTAAAAAAAATTAAATTGGAATATGGTTGATTCTGTCAAAATTAAGAATTATGAATTATAAAATTAAAACCGATTAATTCAAACCCTAAATAATTGATGCTAAGCCAGACCGGCCTGTTGGAGCAAAAATGTCTTTAATGCATGCCAGAAGTTCTGCAGGTCTGTGATGGTCCGGATCTCAGGGAGCAATTCGTTCCAAAGGGAGGGTGCCCCCACAGAGAAGGCTCGAACCCTCGGGGCTGCCAGATGACAATATCCAGGCAATGGCACCCCAAGGAGGCCCACCCTGTGGGAACGCACTGGCCGGTGGGAGGCTGATGGTGGCAACAGGCAGTCCCATAAATACCTGGGTCCCAAGCCATGGAGCGCATGTCCACAAAGCATAGTAAAGTGTCCCTTCATATTTTCACATTTCCAACCCTACAAATCTTTCCAGTAATAAGTCAATGACCTAATCTGGAGAAGTCATAAATCAATGTTGATTACAATTGCCATCTCAATGGAGGCAACTTTCTAGGACTCTGAGGAAGATGCATGCTGAGGGTCCCACATGGCCCCTGCAGACCCTCTGCCTAGCTTCTCCCCAGCAGCCCCTTCTGCCATTTCCCTGTAAGGTTTTTGAAATACAGCTCAGAATCTGATCCACTCCAATGAGACTCTGAACACGAGGCTACTGATATCAGCTCTTTATTTTTGATCAAAAATAAAATGCTGGGCGACGTTCGCTTCCCACGAAGAGAAAAAAGCAGACGTGCGTGCAAAAGCTTTTTCTCCAGTCTCTTATAGATTACAAACTGCTTGCACAGACCATCATAGGTGTTAGAAACAATATTTCATATCCTTTACTTCATGCAAACCTTCCCAGCGTTCTGAATACAATAGACTTTAGTTGGAAAAAGAATACATTTTTCTGGCATATAGCCCAGAGCTTGTTCCCACATCAAGATGCTGAGTATGCATAGTTTAAGTTACATACAAAGCAAGGCCAAACTTGGCAACTAGCCTGGAGGTTTTATCTATGCAGGTACAGTGGAGCTCAGCCTCAACAGGAATTACACTCTGTACATGCTCTTAATCCTTACATTCAATCCTTACATATGCAAGAGCCACCACTTGAGGAGAATCTCTTCACGGCAGCAATTTTTAGGTTGGGGAGACCTTCCAGGACTTAAGCCTCCCCTCCTTTTGAATTTCCGAAAATTGTTGTGTCTTTCTCATCACACTAAAACCTTTTAATGTTATCCTTATTTGATGCCCTCCTGACAACCCCTCCCCCCATTTTTATTTATTCAACCTCTCTCCATGAGGCTGATTGGTGGCAGAGCTGCCAGGCAACCATTATCTCTTCCTTCCTGTTTGATTGGCTGCTGCTAGATTGCCATGACAACAGGAACAGGCTACGTATAGAGGGAGAGGGGGACGAGGAGAGAGACAGATGGACGGACGGATGGACAGACTGACTGACTGACTGACTGTGTTGTATCTTATGATTTGTGAGAAATGAGATTTATTCCTGTAAAAGTTTGTACAAGTTTGTAAAAGATTGAATCAAAGTGATGCCATGTTTTTGGGAATAGACTTTAAAATTGTCGACTTAAGTGACCTGACTAGCTGGTTTATCATTCAATGGTATGAATCTGGGAATAAGGTTACAGTGACCCATAAACAAGTCTATAAAAGCTTAGGGACTGTCCGGGAACAGGAAAGGACATCCATTAGCTGAGCAGGACATATTATTTTGTATTGTTTTCATGAAGTTATATAAGAGTAAGATAAGCAGAATGCATGCCAAGCATTGTATGGAGGGATTGGCAAGATTGTGAACCCAACAACAAACAACATTACTATGGCAATCGCTGATGTATAATCTATGTAATGGATTGCCATTACTATGGCCATCGCTGATGCATACTGATTTAGCCAATACTGTTGAAGGGGAAGACTTGGGGGGGGGCATGTACTGTATTATTACTGTATTTAAGCTGTTGTAGCAATATGGCTATTGCTTTCTGATCGTTCCAATCATTTTCTATGGAAGGGGCCCCATTTGCAAATGGACTGATTTTTTTTCTGTTCTATATTCTTTTTAATAATTTTGTTTATGATTTCTTGCTCTGTTTCTGGTGTTGATTAAGAAATAATTATTTCTGACATGATTCTTGATGAATGTACCTTTTTTTATGTACTGAGAGCCTATGCACCAAAAGACAAATTCCTTGTGTGTCCAACCACACTTGGCCAATAAAAGAATTCTAATCTAATATCTGGTATTGATGAAAGCAAGAGTCTCTGGACTGACTCACCAGCTTCCCATATATATCAAAGAGTAAAAGGGGAGAGAACTACCCCCAAATCATAAAGCCACCAGTTGATCTCCTTGACATCACCAACTAAAGTGGCTCACTTTGAACACATTTTTTGAAAGATTGGAGGAATCAAATAGTACCCCTGTGAGGAAAATTCTGCCCCATCCTGATGAGCAAGTGCTTAGTTTTGATATTGTCTGCCTGGAGGACATTGCAAAAAGTTAATATTCAGAAAGCTGCAGGTCCACATAAGATCCCTGAATGTATTCTTAGGAGTGTGCAGATGAGCTGGCTTGTGTTCTTACAGATACTTTCAATCCTTCATTGCAAAAGGCAGTGGTCCCTGTATTAAGACTGCTATTATTTTGCCAGTATCAATAAAGTCTTCAATCACAGTCCTTCATGTTTATTGTCCAGTTGCACTTACATCCATCGCTATGAAATGTTTTGAAAGGCTGATAGAGGACTTTATTGTATCCAGCATTTGATTCATTTCCATTTGCTTATTATCCACATCACTCCACAGAGGATGCTATTTCCTTTGTTCTTCATCTGAGCTTGGCACACTTAGAGAAAAGAAACACTCATGTGCGAATGCTGTTTGTCGTCTTTAGTTCAGCATTTGGTACACTCATTCCTCAGCATTTAGTAGACAAAAAATGGATCTTTTAGGCTTCAATACTCCTCTGTGCAACTGGATTCTTAATTTTCACATTAATAGGCCCCAGTTTGTGCGAGTTGGGACTAATATTTTTCACACCATGTTCTTGAGTAAAGGTTCACCTCAGGGCTGGGTCCTAAGTCTGCTGCTGTTCACCCTGCTGACCCAGGACTGTTCTGCAAGGTTGTTGCCAAACATATTGTGAAGTATGCAGTTGATACAACAGTGGTGG
This sequence comes from Myanophis thanlyinensis, assembly GCA_017656035.1. Classification (NCBI taxonomy): domain Eukaryota; kingdom Metazoa; phylum Chordata; class Lepidosauria; order Squamata; family Homalopsidae; genus Myanophis; species Myanophis thanlyinensis. The sequence continues at coordinate 7,141 of JAEANM010018466.1, read as the reverse complement.
GCCTTATTCAGGATGATAATGAGGGTGATTATCAGGAGAAGGTAGAGGGTTTGAAGAACTGGTGTAATTAAAAAAAGCCTGGTTTTAAATGTAGGGTGAGTGGGGGAAAGATATCATTGCTGATTTCAGAAAAGGTGGGCACAACCATACACCTATGTATATTAATGATTAAACTCTGGATGTGGTTAACAGCATCAGGTTTCTGGGTGTGCAGCAGATGAGCAGATTAGCTTGGTCACTCAACAGTGAGATACTGGTGAAGAGGGCCTGCATTTTCTGATCATATGAGAAGAGCACCTCTTCCTTCCCCTATCCTAACTACTTTCTATAGAGGGACAATTGAAAGCATCTTGTCGTATTGTATTATTGTGTGGTTTGGAAGTATTACTGTTTTGGACAGGAAGGCTGTGCGGAGAGTGGTGAGGATGGCAGAAAAGATTATTGGAAATTCACTTCCTTCTATCCAAGATATAACACATAAGTAACACTTGACCAAGGTCCGCAAAATTGTCAGGGACACTACACATCCTTCCATGACCTGCCAACCATCCCACTCAGTCATCTAGCATAGAAAGACTCCTGACCATTTGTTTTGCCAAGAGTATACTTTTAAAAGGTAAAGGTAAAGGTTCCCCTTGCACATACGTGCCAGTCATTCCCGATTCTAGGGGGCAGTGTTCATCTCTATTTCCAAACCAAAGAGCCAGTGCTGTCTGATGATGATTCCATGGTCATGTGGCCACAATGACTAAACACCAAAGGCAGCTGGAGTGCTGTTTACTTTCCCACCAAGGTGGTCCCTATTTTTCTACATGCATTATTACATGCTTTCGAACTGCTAGGTTCCCAACTTGGACTTCCACTCCTTGATAGGAGAAATCATCTTGGACTGCAATGAAGGCTCAGCTTCAATGTTTTATGCTGTGCTTGCCTCCTGGGTTTTTTGACCTTAATCAGTTTTACAGTGACATTTTGGCTAGAAAATTGCCCCTGACAACTTTAATGAAGTTCATTACTTTTAGCATGCTGGTCTTTTGCAGTGTTTAGATCACCTTCCTCCCCACCTATCTGAGCACCAAAGGGAAGTCCATGGTGGTTGTGGAGATCTTCTCCATCTTAGCATCCAGGGCTGGTCTCTTGGCTTGTATCTTTTCCCCCAAATGCTACATTATCCTACTGAGACCCAGTCTGAATTGCAGAGAAACTATAATGAGGCACAACAATTTCCCACTTTTTTTATTTTTCATGGATGCCTTTTGTCCCCAGGGAGGATCCAACAATCACCTTTGAAATGCACACTAATATTAAAGATGTGGGTATTAATTTCTACAAGGACAATGTCCACTTCATTTATTTTAATCAAAAGTATCTTTAAAAATATGTTGTGTTGGGTCCACTATTAGTGTTTTGAGTATGTTTGTTTCCATAGATTCCTTTGCTGAATTTCCTACTAAGTTTTTCATTCAATCAACTGTTATATATATTTTTAAAAAATTAGTTTAAATGAGCCACATTGTTTCACTCTATATTTATGTAGTAGAAAAAGGTACTTCATCAATAAATGAAGGAACGATGGGCAGATGAAAGGAATGGTTGAGAATAAATGGAATACTTTGTTTGTTTGTTTGTTTGTGTGTTTGTTTGTTTGTTTGTTTGTTTATCATGTGTATGTAGTGTACATTGGAGGTGGTGAAATTTTGTGAGCTGTATGCAACAAAATTTCATTTTAATGTACGCTGATTAGTGTGCATTCAAACTAATAAAGTTATTCTATGTCTATCTGTCTGTCCTGTCTGTCTATCATCATCATCATCATCATCTATGTATAAATCTACAACATGGGTGTCAAACTGGATTTCTTTGAGGACTGGATCAGCATTATAATTCTACTCCGTGGGCTGACGGGGGGGGGAGATGGGATGGATGGCCTCCTGCAGCATTTTGCTGGCTAAAATGGCCTCTGCACCCCATTTTGGTTGCCAGCATCACTTTCTGGATATGTCCTGACACAACACCCCCAGAGATATATTTGTGACTTAAATGCTATTCTCCAGCTGAGAATAAATGCTATTCTCTGCACATGCAAGAACAGTACCCCAAGAGGTGGATTTATGATTATTTTTTTACTAAGATGCTTAGATTCTCCGGTTGGTCCTTTACAGTGGAGCCCTTAGGATCCCAAGGGAATGTTTTTCCTCACTGTAATTTTCACAATTCTAGTCTTTGAGATCTCTTCGGCTACTTCTTGCCTTTGATGTAAACATCAGACTGAGGAAAGATGAAAAGCGATCTTGCATCAGAAAAGGAAAAATGCCTCAGGTCATGTGGTGTGGCACAAGTTAAGGGACAGGCAGAGACTGTGCTCTTAAATGTATTTTCCTCTCCTTTCCTGCAGAAGATTGGTTTGCCTCTGTCTGAATCAGGAAACTGAGGGTGCTTTGAATTGTTCTAATTCTTCTTGATGGTTGTTGTTTTTTTTTTTTTTAGAAAGAGGAAGGGAACCGATTCAGACCTATAAGTTATGACTCTTCTGCTTCTGATGCTGCTGGTGTCTCAGGCAGTCTCTGAGAAGCTTAGAATAAAATGCCCACTGAATTTTGAAATCCGGGATGGGAAAAAACCATGGAACTTTTACAGACCAGGAGACCATCTCATTGGTATAGTCACCACTGAAACGACATCATCACCTAGAATGCTGCCTTTCAACATGGCTCCTTCTAGTCAGTCTCGCTCGTAAGTTTTTCACTGTGATGCAGTTGCATTCCTCCATTAGCTATTCTAGTGCTCTTCATTTCACTTATTCCTATATTGCAGGATCTATCTAATTTCTTGAATCATTTTGATTTCCATGACTTCCCTACTTTGTCTTCATTTGTGAAATAGACTCAAACCCAACCGTGTTGCAAATGTAACCTGAAACAAGGCCAGATTATGTATGCTTTCCCTTCTCGTACTATGTTCATCACTTGGATATTGAGTTTGGGTTAATGTAGTAATTGAAAGAACTACAGATGCCTCTGCCTAAGCCATTTCCATATGAAAAGAACTACTCATTGATATCCAACACCTGATCCTTAGAGGAATAGAGGATGAATTCTTTTTACGGTTTCTTTTCTTGATCCCTTATGGAACATCCTCTTCATTTTAAGATGGTTTTACTTTAATGATTGAATGATTTTGAATACTTATTACTGCTCAGATTAAAATTAGCACTACTACAAACAATGGGACATTTGTAATTCTTAGCCATGGTGGAGGACTATCTCCATCTCATCTTCTCAATGCTCATAAAAATTATGTGCTGATGGGTGGCTATCCTTTGGCTTTGGATCTGTATTGACTTAAGACACAATAGGCTTGTGGGGACAAAAATAATTAAATTGGAAAAATAATTTTGTTGTTTCTGATGATGATGATGATGATGATGATGAACATATTTTACAGTACAGGACATTATTTTAAACTGCTAATCATGGTTTTCGCCATTCAAACGGTCAACAAGAATCCTCATCTCCTGCACAATTTCACACTTGGCTACAACATGCATGACAACTATGTCAGCACCCTTGCTACTTCAGAAGCCTTGCTGGACATACTTTCTACTGGACAAGCCAATGTTCCCAACTATAGCTGTGGAAGGAAGGAAAACCTTTTGACTCTTGTTGATGGAGCCAAGAGGGAAACCTCCATTCAGATGTCAACATTAGTGGACACCTACAAAGTCCCACAGGTTTGTGTGTAACCAGTAACTTTTTGAACTTGTGTGGATATCCAATTTGTGGGGTGTATAGATGATCTGTTTCTTTTTTGTGCTGTTCAGGGTTGCTGAGGGGTGTTTGCACTTGTCTAAATAATGTCCAAACAAGGAAAACCCAATACTACTTCCACCCATATTGACAGGGAAAACCAACAATTTTTTTTTTAAATGTGAGGTGAAGTTACATAGTTTGGGTAATGAAATGTCTGCAAGAAAACAGCCAAGCTCAGAAAGTACCAAGAACCTCACATTTCAACCCTGAGCTTCAAATAGTCTCCTCCATCAATTCTATTATTATTAATAAATAAAACTCAAATGTATGGCCTTTGGAAATGACATCTGTTTGATGTTGAGCCAATAGAATGAGTTATCTTTCCTTATCTAGGGGTAGTTTTCTCTGATACTAGATCTAAGTTCTCTCTTCATCAAATGAACTGATTTAGAAGAAAGCCATAAGTGAATTTGCTGCTTAATTTAAAAAAAAAAAAACAATACCATAGCATATTTAGCTTCATTACCTCAGTATATTCCAGTCTATAATGCCAAGGTTATCCAAATACTTTTATATAGAGCTGATGTTGGTCCTTAAAATATAGCATGACTAGAAAGAAAAGAAAACCACATCATATGAAAAGTATTTTATGGGTGGATAAATGGACTTCAGCTGCTGTACTCAGAGTTGATATGGGAATTTATACACTTTGCTCTTTGTCTAAAATCAGGAAATATATTTAATATATTCTCTAAAATTAAAGCTATGGAAAATGAGAGAATCCCAAAATTCTATCTTTTACAAACAAACAAAAATTTAATTAAACACTTCTTGGGTTTTGTACAACTGGGAAATTGTATCAGGAACTTTGGTGTCCCTGATGTCTGGAGAATGATGTAAAAAAATTGCTGCACAGAGAATCCTGAACATCAAAGTCGAGAAAGATATGACCATCCTCACTGAGGCTGGCCCTTTGAACTGGATGAGGCTCTACAAACAGACCTTCCAAATTTCAAGGCAGACATGCACAAATATGTTAGGGTGGAATTTACTTGAGCAAGATTTTAGCAGTTGGACACAAGATTTAGTTATGGAAGATTTAACCAAACCCCTTATAGTGAACATGCTCGTATTTGCAGTGCTCCAAGAGATAGTAGAATTAACATACATAGTATATTATTCCAATGTCAATTTATAAGGAAGGGAGAGATAAGTATATTGGGCTGTACAGTAGACTAATAATGTATTGAGCTCCTTATATTAAGAATAAGCATATTTCTTGTGTCAGGGTTTAAAAATAAAATATAATGGAGGCATTTATTTGAACAAAACTGTTCAGTTGAGATCAGCAGATGTAGACCTGTGATGTTACAATGATGTTATCTGTTCAGTTATGTCTGACTATTGGTGATTCTATGTGCCAGATCTTTCAATCTCTCACTGCTGCTTTGAGTTGTTGTATGCTGTGACTGGTGTCAGCTTTGATGGTGTCAAGCCATCTGTCCTTTGGCGGTCTGGTTTCCTTTTACTGCTAACATTAAATGGCTTTTGTAATCTTCTGTTTCCAGAGTGTGGGGTGGGCGGGGGTGATTTTATTGTGTTACAGTGATTTTATTATATTATTTTTTTACTATTAGTTTGATTGTTCTAATGTGGTTTTATACTTGTAAGCCGCCTTGAGTCGCCATGGGCGAATAGGCGGCAATATAAATCTAATAAATAAATAAACATGGTACAGACATATGATTTGCATTCTTTATTCTTATTCTTTTAAACTTTTAAAAAAAGTTTTATGTATGGTCTTGTTAATGTCCCATTCTTTACATCCTGTATCTTGATATGGTTTAGTGCATAATTAATAATACAGCATTTTAAGATATTGATGAGTAGCAAATTGGATTTATTAAAATCTAGTACTTTTTGCTTCATTTGACCCCAAATATAGCTTTACATTCTTCATCCCTTTTTTCAGATCAGTGATGCCATTGTTTCCGAGGCTCTGAATCATAATTCAGATTCCCTTTTTTTCACCGGATCCTCCCCCAAAAAGGGATCACGTATCCAGCAATTGTCCAACTGCTCCTCCATTTCAGATGGACCTTGATTGGTCTCTTTACTTCAGACACTGAAGAGGGAGAGAATTTCATGAGGACTTTTACTCCTGTGCTTGTCAGGAATGGAATCTGTGTGGTTATAGCAAAACAATTCACAGCAACTGGACATACAGGACTCCTCAGGGAGGCCATCTCTAAGTGGAGACAAGTCAACGTCTTTGTGAACTACATAGAAACGGTTAGTGTTTGGGACAGAATTCGTACTTTGCAGTTAATATTTGAAGGTATGCCAGGACCAATCGAAGAGAAAGTCTGGATTGTGGAAAGCATTGAATATTTAGTATTGAGACAGGTGAGTCTTTATAAATATGTCCACAGCATCTGGAGCTTTGCTTTTCAGGAAAAGAACAGGCCAGAAGATGATGCTCTTGGAACCAAACTCCATGTGCAATTGCAAAATCGGAATTTTCATTGTTCTTTTGCAAAGCACATTTTTTCTGTCAAAGGCCGGAAAAGATGTACCCAGAAAACACCGCTGCAGCCTAATGAGGAAAGGAGGAGGATATGGATCCCTTTTCATCTCCATATACACAGTGTTGTTAGGACTCTGGCCTATGCCTTGAAAGCTGCATATTCTTCCAGATCCAGGAGGAGAAGCAAGAAGGGCCAAGAGAGATTGGAGGCTCTAAGGCTGCAGCCGTGGCAGGTATGGAGTCCCTCCCAGGATCTATGAAACTCCAAGGGGGAAAAAGAGGAATCTTCCACAACCCTCTTATTCTACAAAATGTCAACAGCTTGGCCAAACAAATTACTCAGGGAACAATTTGTCGGGAATCAGGGCTAAGAGACTTCGACTGAATCCTACCATAGCAGATGAAATGGTTTCAGTTGCATGGATCTTCAGGATCCCATAATTTAGTATATTTAATTCTGGATGGGTTGCACTACTCCTGAGAGTCCTGATCCATGACTTTGGAGTTCTCCTGAACTCAAAGAGCAGGTGTCAGTCACAGCTAGGATAGTCTTCACACAACTTGTGTATCAGTTGCACCATTTCCTGATTCAGGAATCCCCATGCTTAGTCAAGCCCTGGTCATCTCCTGCTTGGACTGTTGCAATGCACTACACCCTGGAACTACCCTTGAAGAGCATTCAGAAACTACACTGTGGGCTCCTAGAGGGGCCTCTATTTTAGCACTGCTCCATGAGCTGCATTGGCTACCAGTTTGCTTCTGGGTGCAATTCAAGGTGTTAATTATCACCTTTAAAGTCTGGCATGATATGGGTCCATGCTACTTGAGGAAATGTCTCACTGCAATGGGACTGGCCTCACCCACT
>JAEANM010018465.1:0-12634 GCA_017656035.1 Myanophis thanlyinensis | reverse complement strand
GATATAGATATAGACAGATATAGATGGATGATAGAAATATATACATATATTTAAAAACCTAGAATTGAGAGCGGAGAAAAAAATGGCAACTGATTTGGGGATGAAGCACAGCAGGGACCCCCCTGAACTTTTGGTGGGGAGGTTTATCTGGTGTGTGTGTGTGTGTGTGCAGGGCCATACCCTCCGCCATTCCATGACCCAGCAAACAAAACCAGCATTGTCTTTTCCAAAGGAAACACGGTGTGTGTGTGAGAGAGAGAGAAAATTACAGAATTTCCAAAAGTTTTCATGCCCCCCCTCCACAGGGGAAATATTGGGGGAGGGGTTGCCCTCTCCCTCCTCCAGGATCGCTCCCCTAAAGGGAGACCACCACCATTCTTCCCCATGGGTCTCTACCCCATCCCAGCCTCCCTGCGTGGAAAGGAAGGCCTGGAAGAAAATGGGGGTGGGGGGGAGCCAGGATTTCCCCCCCACCCAATCTTTAATTTACGGGGAGTGGAGTGTGGGGGTGTCCCAGGTTTTTGGGGGGTGGAGGGGGAGGGAAGGAGAATTCAGGGGCATTCCAGCATGCCCCCCCCCAAAAAATAAAGAGCCTGAAGGAACCAGGGTGTTACCCCATTTGCTCTGGAATTGGGGAGGGGGTCCAAGAGGAGCTCTTCCCTCCCCTTGGAAGAATAGGCCCTCCCTTGCAGTCCATCCCCTCCAAGGAGACCCCTCCCTCTCCGCCCAAGGACGGGCTCTGTGCAAACTTCTTCCTGGGGTGAGAGAAACCCCCAGCCCCAATTCCCTGTGGATCGTGCCCCTCTCACCTTGGGCTGGGGAGGGGGGGCTATCAGACGGGACAGGAAGGCCTGCTTTCCTCAATGCCCGGATGAAGAGGGGAGTTCAGAAGAAGGGGGGGTAACCCCCTCCAGCACCCCTCCATCCCCTCCCCCCCCCTCTCTTGTCTCTCCAATCTCTCCATCGTCTCTATTATCTATCAGTCTATATCAATCTATCACCTATTTATCTAACTCTCATCTAGCTCATCCATTCGTCTCTATCTCTGCCATCTCCATGAAATTCAGAAACCCTTTGGAGCGTCCAACCAAGATTCCTCCTGCATTAAAATCAGAGATTCTGAAATCCATCCATGCCTAGGGAATATTTTTGACTTTTTAACTTGTCGTCCTTCTTCAAGAGGTTCTCAAAGAAAAGAGTCCGGTGCTTTCCTCCTGCTCCCTGGTTCACCTCCCAACAATTGTTAAGAGAAGCCAGAAGAGCGAGGGGTTGGCCCAGGACCCCTCCCAAATCCCACCCACTGGGTTTAAACCTTGGTGGCCTGGTCTCACCTCTTGGTCTCCCTTCAGCCAGCCCCCTGGTATGTTGGAGATCCCCTCCACCCAAGCTCAGAAGGCCATCTCCTAGATCTGTTCTTGGCCATGTTACGAGGAGCTTTTGCCCCCAGGAGGAAAGTCCTCTGGGCTCGGTCGTGGGGGCAGCACTGCCGGTTACTCACCCGGGTCTGTGGGGAGATGGGATTGTGGACCTCCCCAACTCTGAACCGGTTCCACCCGATAACTCTTTATCTCCTGTAGCTTCAACGAGACCTTCCAGTTCCTCTTCTGGACGATGCTTGGCATGGAGGAGCACAACGTGGTCGACATGCCCCAGTTCTTCGTGGCTGAGTTGGTGGGCCGGGTGCTCTACGGCGTCTTCACCATTGTCATGGTGGTTGTCCTTCTCAACATGCTCATTGCCATGATCACCAACTCTTTCCAGAAGATCGAGGCGAGTGTCCTTCCTCAGGGACGCAGGGGGGGATGGGAGCGCAGGAGGCCGAGTAGCTGGATTTCAACTCTCTGAATTCCCAACAATGGCCACGTTGGATAAGAATTCGGATCTAAGATTAGACATCAAGAATTCACTTTTTTTAAAAGAAGAGGTTGAACAATTATTTCTAAGGCAGTGTGTTTCTCAATCTTGGGGACTTTAAGATGTTTGGAATTCTGGGAGTTGAAGTCCAAACATCTTAAAAGTCCCCAAGGTTGAGAAACACTGTTCTAAAGTCTCCTGCTGGAGCAGGGGGTTGGACTAAAAGACCTCCAGAGTCCCTTCCGTTTCTCTTTTAAAAAGTGATGGGTTCTCCTCCTCCTCTGTGTCTCATTTACTAACGGGCATCGCCCCTCCCTCCTTTTCCACAGAATGACGCTGATGTAGAGTGGAAATTTGCACGCTCCAAACTCTACCTATCCTTCTTCAGGGAAGGTTTGACCTTGCCGGTACCCTTCAACATCATCCCGACCCCCAAGTCCATCTTCTACGCCATCCGGTATGGAGGGGGGGGCGGGCGTGGAAGAAGTCGGCCCCCTCCCCTGAAGCGGTTCCCTGCCCCCCCCCCCCCCCACTGTCTCCCTGGAGGGTAGAGTTGAGCCACGGGCTGCAGGCTCAATGCTGGATTTCAGCATATCCAGCTGTCACTCAGGGGGTCTTGGGGAGGGGTCTTGGGAGCGCTCACTTGATTCACTGCAGCAGCAGAACCTCCTGGGGGGGGGCTTTGGGGACCCCCTCGTTGGCATCGTGGAAAGATCTAGCAATGATCCAATCTACTAACCGGCCATCCCGGGGGTCCCAAGTGTGCAACGAACCCACCTTGGTTTGCCTGAGGAGCTTCCTGGCTAACTCTTCTGACTTTTCACATTTCAGGGGCTCCTTTCGCTTCATGTGCTGTCACAAATCAAAGAAGAATCAGAAATATCCCCCCATCAACACCATTGTAAGTTCCCTTTTAAGGTTTTCCCGAAGGCACATTTGGGAATTGGCAGCAGTCAATTCAATCCAATCCTTTATTGTCGATGCACAACCTGTGTGCGGTGAAATTTGAGTCAGCCCCTTCATCTTTAAACTAAGGTGTCACCAATAAAAGAGAATATTTCTCTGAATATTTCAGAGAATAATCTCTGCAAGCAGGCTGTCAGGGTTCCATACAACATCAGTAACGCAATCAGAATTCCAAAGAGACAAAAGTCCAAGGAATAAGATTTTATTGAAGACATTGTTCTGGTACGGTCTGGAGAAATCCTGAATCTAAAATTCCCAGGCTTTCTCCACCCAAGTAAAACGGAAAGTTCCACCCCCCTCATTATCACATGTTAATTTCTCACCAACCCCTTGAAAGAAAGTTCCAAAGTTCCACCCAGGACTTCCCCTCGCAGGTGTCCACAGCCCAGAGAAACTTTCCCATGAGAAATATGTTAAAAGAATGCAGACTAGATAACAACCCCGGAGTAGGTTCTATCAACCTCCACTCTTCCAACCTGATGGCCTTGCAGAAATAAGAAAAAAAAATGTGTCAAAGCTAAAAGCCCCATGTTAAGGATAGTCCCCCATTAGGAGAACGAGTGCGAAGCGAAGCATTGTGAGAGTGGTGTGGTAAAATACACAAACCAGAATACAGAGACACTGAGTAGAAAAATAGGTTTTTACTTCCATGGAAATAGAGGTATGCAAAGTCCATCAATCAATCCGAATTCATACACAGTCAAGTCAGTCAGTCATCAGTTCAGTTCAGGGATAATCCAATAATCAAAGTTCAGTAACAAATATACAGTTTGGTACACAGTTTGCAAACAGTAGCAAAACTCACAGAAAATCCACGCTGGTTAATACACGGCACTTCTAACTCCTCAGCAACAAATAACAGTAACCAGCATCTGTCAGTGATTCTGGCTCCATCTTTATGGCCACTTGAGGAAGCAGCAGCCAATCACACTTTCCTTAAAGTTACAGTACTTAAAGTTAAAGTAAAAATCCTGGTTAATATATTGTCAACCCAACTGTTAGTTTTACATTCCTAACACCCCATATAATATGCAAAGCAATGGCTAACACTGTTCAGCAGAAAAGCCCCTAATCCAAAATGTCCTTTTAGACTTGACACAGGCTATTTATACAGTATATAATAATCAGTGATCGCTCTGCAAGAAAACAGCCAAGCTCAGAGGCCACCAAGACCCCACAAACGAATGTGTATGTTTTGCGTAAATGTGAACAAGCCAGATAATAATGAAGTTCAGAAAAGAGGAGAGATGCCCGCTCAGTTTTGCAGGAACTGCGTGGCACTCGTGGCTGCCGTTTTCCTCGCCTGCCTCCTGGCTGCAAAAGAAACCAGCCGCTTTGCTTGCTTTCCAGAGCAACCCCTCGCTGGAAGAAGGAGGAGGGGGCACCCGGACGGAGACCCGCCTGTCTTACCGGCGCCAGGTGCTCAAGGCGCTGGTGCAGCGCTACATCGATACGGCCAGGCGGGAGCTTGAGGAAAGCCGGAGGAAAGGTGAGGGAGGCCCAGGGACCCCTGATCTAGTCTGACCCCGGCCCTGCCCAAGGCTGGAGACCTTATTGCTTCCCAGGCAGGGGGCTCCCTAAACTTTCCTTGGATGGGAGAAGTAAGTCGGCTTCTCCAGGGGAGGGGCCAGGGTCCCACGGATCCTTCTCCAGGGAAGACCCACACGCATCGTGCAAGGGTTGCACAACGGATGGGAGGGGAATGGGAGGACCCCATCCTGGGTGCCCCCACCTGCCCAGCCCACAGACTTCATCCTCGCTGTCTCCATTGGGCCATCCCCTCCCCACTTTTCCTGGGGGTCTTCAGCCCTTCTGCTTGGGTTGGGTCTCCAGTCTGTAGCCTCGGTCTCTCCACTCCAGACACACACACCCACACACACATCCCAGCCTGGGGAAGATTGCCACGCTCCACGTATGGCTGCCCCAGACACTGAGCCCCCCGGGATCACAGCTAGTCCTTGACCTGCAGCAGTTCATTTAGTGACCACTTGAAACTCCAACAGCACTGGAAAAAGGGACCTATGCTGAGAGCGTCCCATAGTCACGTGATCGAAATTCAGACGCTTGGCAACTGACTCAGATTTAGGACGGTCGCAGTGTCCCGGGGTCACACGATCCCTTTTTGCGACCTTCTGACAAGCAAAGTCCATGGGGAAGCCAGAATCACTTAACCATGTGACTAATTTAACAACTGGAGTGATTCACTTAACAATGGTCTTGCTTAGTCTCCATTGTGGTCGTAAGTCAAAGACTACCTGTATTTCTTCCTTCCTTCCTTCATGACCATGGCCCAAGCCTGGGAGAAACGTCCCTTCCTCCATGCCTCAAACCAAAAGGTTCCTGGCAGAGGAAGACCCCGGCACGGCTCTCCCAGTGGCCAGGGGGATGCTTCCAAGGTCTGGGTGTCCATAGATGGCCTCACCATGGGGGGATTAGCCGGCAAGGGGGGGTGGCTGCGTCTGGGCTGGGACCTGAAGCCTGGACCTTCTTCGGTGCCCACCCTCCCTCTCCTTTTCTCTCTTTCAGATCTGGGGAACCGCCTGACCGAGTTGAACAAGTCAGTGGTGCGTCTCCACACAGAGATGAAGCATCTCCGCCAGTCAGTGGCCGCCAACGGGGTGGCCGCCAACCCGATGGATGGGGCCAGCGTGCTGCGCAAGTACATCATGAAGGTGCGCAACAGCTTCCAGAACTACGAGCCCGAGGTGGGGGCCGACGGCCAGGGCTCCCCCGTGGATGTGGTGGTGCACCAGGACCTGCCCCTGGTCGGGGAGGGCGCACTGTCCTTCCTCCGGGAGGAGAAGGAGGGCGAGGCGGGGGGCCAGGCAGAGGGTGAAACGGAGGCTGGGACGGAGGAGGAGGTGGGGGGCGAGGCGGAGGAGGAGATGGGGGCCGAGGCGGGGGTGGGGGATGTGATGGGGGCTGAGGAGGAGGAGGAGGAGGCTGAGCCGGGCGTTCCTGAGTATGAGCCTCAGGAGGAGATGGAAGACAGGGCAGGGCAGGCACCGGAATCCTGACCTGCCATTCAGCCGGAGGGCCCTTGCCAAGGACAGCCGTGGCCCCTCTCGGACCACCGCAGAAGCCACGAGGTTTGGGAAGCAGCCATCCTTTGGGGGGCAATCCAGACCCCTGCCCAGAGGTTTCCCTGGGAGGGGAGGGGAGGGGCCTAAAAGGGGCAGGTGCCCCCTTTGGCAGCACTGGGATGCCTCCGTAGGAAGGTCCTGCCGTAGTTGTGCTATCCTTGTAAATGCACTTTGAAGAAGAAGACAATGTTGTGTTTTCGCAGTTTATTCTGGCACAAGGTTTCCTTGCTTCTGAACGGAGGAGGAAGGATAGTTTGGGAGGGTCTCCAGCAAATAAACAAATAAACAAACAAATAAATAAATGACCTGCTTTATGAATGTCACAACTTATAACCATAATTGCTAGGCTCAATTACAGCTGTAATTCTAGAAGTACCTGTAGTAAGCCCAAAGAGATAACGGAAGATGCAGTGAAAGGAACTCTCTTCAAATTCTACAATATTGAAAAATTAATCATGATGTGGACCTTTGTGGAGTAGATTTGTTTTATCTTATATATCAAGTGATAAAATTTAGTAAGTCTTGTGCTACAGAAGACAAAAGTAGTGTGTCATTTCACATGTCTATTCTTCTGAAAAGAAGAGACAAGTTGCTTTGAGAATCATAGAAGTCAAACTCCTATCTGGAGCATGTCTTGCAAATTGCTTCATATGCCATAGCACTATAATTTTAGGCCTTCATTTAAACAACCATGTTTGTCACCACTGAATTTATTATTCACTCCACCCCCACCCTTTCCTTCAATATTTATACTCTGCTATGCCAATTCTGGTCACCATGACATAAAAAAGATGTTGAAACCCTGGAAAGTGTGTAGAAAAGAGCAACAAAAATGATAAAGGCTCTAGAGTCTAAATCATATGATGACTGGTTGCAGGATCTGGATACATCTAGCCTATTGAAGAGAAGGGTTGGGGGAGGACATGATAGCTGCCTTCCAGTACTTGAGGGGCTGTCATAGATAAGAACAGATTAATTTATTCTCTAAAGCACCAGAGGGCAGGACAAGAAGTAATGGTTGAAAGTTTGATAAAGAAAGATCCAATTTAGAAATAAGGATAAATTTTCTGGCAGAACAATTAATCAATGGAATAGCTTGCTTCCTGGATTTGTAGGTGCTAGACAACAATTTGACTGGGATGGTATGAAGCTCCTGCCATTAGCAGGGGGTTGGATTAGAAAATCTCTGAGGTCCCTTCCAACCCCTAAATCTATGATCCTATTCTAGTTCAAGATACTCTAAGAAGAGCTCAGAAATAAAAAGCCAATATAAAACAGTAGGAATAGTTGAAAGGCATTGATTAAAATGGAATAAAATATTAAAAGAAAAATAATGTATGAAAGAACCAAAAAATACCCACCTGAAATATTTTTCTCAGATAAAGTTTCCTTGAAATTTAAGATACCACTATTTCAGATATTATATATTCAGATATTAAAGTCCCAAAAAGAATTTTTAGTTCACAATCAAGGTATTAAAATTGGTACCTTTGAGTTGTCTGATTTAACAACCATTTACTTTGTGTAAAGTTTAGCTGTTGCTTCTTTTTCATAAATACAGCGAACAATCAAATAAATGCTTGCAGTTATTGTAGATTATTTTACTAAAGCATCCTAGGATAGAGAGTTATTTATCATCTTATAGGGAAACAAATGGGTTAAAATATAACTGAGGCTCACTATTGAGTTGGTGGGGGCCCAAGTTCAAGTTCACTTTGTTCCATTCTTTATTCAGACTCTTAATTGTTATGAAGATTAAGTTTCTATCTATGTGGGTTTGATTTTTGGGTCACTCTGCTCATAGATTCAGATTCTGGAATAAGCTTCTGAAGAAAAAAAATCCAAAATTGGAATAGAATTGCCCTTGGTAACAGAAGATTTCAAAACATGACCTAGCAGTGAAATAAAAGAAAGTCAACTAATTTAATCAACAGGGACTTTCTCTGAAAGCATTGATATATTAATATCTACGGTCTCTTCCTGAAATATTAAAATAGCCTACATTATGAGTATTGAATGAAAAATTGCATAATTTAAATCCTTTTGCCTTAATCTGCCTCTGTTGTATACGAAAGGGTATATAGTACAGCACACATTTACAACAGATCTAATTATTTCTTAATCATGAGTTGATGCACCTTTAAAAGTAAAGTGTAATATTATCAGATGGGTTTATCTGGTAATTGTTTAGACAAATGTTATAAGGTCACTATGCTTGTTGTCCATATTGTATATCATTAGCAAGATATAGGGGTAAATAAAAAAAGTAAGAGAAGATAAGGAAGTTACATGTGCCACATACAAATGGAAGATGAATTGAACTCATAGGAATTCAAACAGCTGTGTAAGTAATTATAGAAGCTAAGTCCCCTTGCTCATTGGGAAGAGGGTTTTTAACCAATCCAGGCTATTCTTTCAGAAGGTTTTAAAAACTCAAAATTAATAAATGCTCAATAGATGTTCCAGCTTTATCCAACTTAAAGTAACTTCCAGCAAGAAATGCAATGTTTCTGGATCTATATACAAAAGGATCATTTCTGAGCAATATTTCTAAAATGAAAATTATTTAACAAGAGGTGTAGTTGACTTATTTGGGCTCAGATGCATGAAGGTGAAACTCTATGATAGGTTGTCTAAGAGCCTGCCAGCATGGAGAGCTTTTCAAAATTGTGGATAGTTAGATGAAAGCAAAACATCTGTAGAAATGATAAAAGGAGCATTCTTTATGGATTTATATTTAGTGGTCTACTAAAAAGATGATGGTACATGGATCACACATTAGTGAAAATAGAACAGTGCAGACCTTGGGCCTTTCTCTTTACTGTTGGCATCTAACTCCTAAACATAAACAGACCTATTATTCATTTTCTACCCTGCCATGGCTTCATGACAGTGCCTTCATCCCATCCGGATAACCAAGCCAGCTTAAAATCATCAGTGTATGGCAGTGTTTCCCCCCTTTAAGCAGGCAATAACTTTTCACAGTTTTCTGTGGGTGCAGTCGAACATGCTTCGTTGTGTATTGATTTGGTTAAGAGTGCAGTCAAAGTGGCATCTGTGTGATGCAAACTTCCTTTTCTTGAACACTCTTTTTCTAAAATTGTTCTGCTTTAAGCAGTGAGAAATTCTATTTTTTTAAAAAGCTGATTTTCCTCCCTGTACACACCAATTCTCCAGTCAATCCCAAATCTTTCTGAACAGTGGTAGAACAGACTCTGTGGTCCATTGGGATGGAGACAATTTTCTCTTTGCTTCTCACAGAGCCAATTTCCCTGTGCCTATTGGCTTTTTAGCCTGTTGCTGAACATGGACAGACTGCTCTTCTGCTATAGTTGTCTGGCAGCACAGGGATGCTTGAACTCAGGAATTAAGAGCAGCCCTCTTGGTATATGGATTTCACTTTCTCCTTCTGCATTACTTGCATTGTTATTATTATTATTTTGTTATTATTATTCACCACATAATCAGCCATGTGTTTAAACAGGATTTGGCATTGTTATTCACGTGTGGAGTCCTTCCCAAGAACTTGGATAGGAGATGTTGTTCAGGTACGTAGGCTGTTCAAATAAAGTTGCCTTTTGCAATTATTTTAATGGTTCTTTGCAGTCAGCCAGATGTTCAGCCTGGATTTGGCATTTTTTAAATCCACCCATCAAGCCCTACCCAAGGACCTAGGATAGGTAGATATGGATGTTTGATGGTTATTAATATTGTTATTGTTATACCATCATTATCATCTTGCATGTTTAGTTTAGAAACTGGTTTATAGTCTTGTGTACACTCCTGAAGCAGAAATACACTCCAAATCTCTTTGTGGTCTCTGAGCTGATTCTGATTTAGCTTTTCCCCAACTCCTTAATATAAACAAAAAATCTTAAATGTCCATTTAAGTTTTGCTGATCCTACAGTTCTTTGGGCTATATTTCATGTTTTGTATTGATGGTAATGATATTTATTTTTACACAGTGCTTCTGTCAAGATATAAAGTGCTTCATGTTTTTATATATCAAATCCCAGTAATATATTTTGAAAACCACATGAGTGGCTTACCAAAGTGCTGTCAAGAGCTAATGTAGGTGTATCAGGAACTGGGCTGAGGGGTGGGGGTGGCGGCTGGGAGAATGGAGAAGAAATAAGATTGCAGGAAAGATCAAGGGCTGTTTTAGGTTGTATTCAGAGCAGGGAAAACAACAGTATTACAAAGAATTTGTTCTTATTTGTAACAGTCATAATCACCAAAGAAAGAGTTCTTAAATATACCCAAAACCACTATAGGTAGCCCTTAACTTACAACCATCCATTTAGTATCAATTCAAAATTACAACAGTATTGAAAAAAGTGACCTATGACCAATTTTCACACTTACAACCACTGCAGCATGAGAAGTAATCATAAACTAAACATTATCTGTAGTGAAAACACTGCCGCTTCCTTAATATACATCCTTGGCCTATGCAATAAACTGAAAGACAAAAGCCAATTACATGTTTATGTAACTGATTCCTGGTGAAGTATTTTTAGTTCTTTGTAGTTCTGTCCATAAAAGCCATATCCATTAAAAATCTAATTTATTACAATAGCAAGATGCACTGCTTGAGAAAACAAAATAAGTCATTGAATATTAAGAGGATTAGTGTGGTTCTGGATAGCTGCCTTGGGTCTAGTTGAGAACATGTGCATATTTGATAGGATTCATGGGCTGAAAGATGCTGCTTAAATATGCTTGATCAGGACTCAAGAGTCCAATGAAATGCCAGGTCTAACAGAGATTCATGCTTCTAACCCTTCTCTGTGATATAAAATTCACTGTGTTTGTACAAAATTGTTTAATTGAGTTAGGTAACATGGCCATTGTACAGTAGCAGAAGTAGAGTTCATCAATGTCTCGCTTAACTGTAATATAATCCCCTTAACTTGAATTGCCCTCAGCCCAATTTGTCTTAATTGAGAATGTCTATTTGGCTATTTGTTCCTAGCTTAACATACAAGTTTGTAATGTTTTTGGGGGGAGGATATAGCCTTATTGGTCTTGTAATTGTGGCTAAAATCCTCAAAAATATTGCTTGACCTTGTTTTATTCAAATAAGGTAACACGTTCCTTAAGGCCATCCTGACAAAGACATTGATTTCATATATAAGATGAGCCTTAGCATTGATTATATAATAATCTTGCCTGCAATTAGAAAAAAGTTTACTGAAGTGGCATTGTACCCATATATAAAAAAGAATGTAGCTTCTATAATATTTCAGAATTAAGATACAATATTTCTATATGTCTGTGCTCTCCTGGGAGGGGATTCTTGGTTTATCTTGCTTATGAAGAACTAGGATCCTGCAGTATATTACCATGGCTACAAAAAGGAGCCAAAAACCATATTTCTAGTAAGTTAACATTAATAAAAGTATAGAAGCATGCTGGAAAGTTAACAATGCATTTTCCTTTACTATTGAAGATGAAAGGATGTGACTTTAGGTATGAGATGGCATGATAGTGTACTCAGTTACTGGCTAGCAAGTAAACACTAAGTGATGGACAGTTTTATTCCTATGCTCAGATTATGGCCAGAAAGACAGGCTAATGATTTTCTGTAAACTCTGCAGTTTCACAGATACCTAAACTCTTATACCAATCCAATGTCTGGATAGATCTGAAAATAGTCTATATTAGCTTCAGGGATATTTTAAATTGGATTTCTGAGGATTAGAAAATGGAGAAACTCTTCATCTTGAAACTCCCTTTATCTAAATGGGTATTAACTATTATTGTTTCACAGTCCTAGGCTATATTAATAGAGGGAAACAATTATGAGTGTTAACACACTTTATAATCCTTGATAAGAGCACATTTGGAGTATTGCATCCAGTTTTGGTCCCCATGATAAGAAAAGATGTTGAGACTCTAGAAAGAGTGCAGAGAAGAGCAGCAAAGATGATGAGGGAACCGAAGCTAAAACATATAAAGAACGGTTGCTGGAACTGGGTATGTCTAGTTTGATGAAAAGAAGGACTAGGGACTGACATGATAGCAGTATTCCAATATCAATATCTCAGGGGTTGCCACAAAGAAGATGGGGTCAACCTATTCTCCAAAGCACCTGAAAGCAGGACAAGAAGCAATGAATAGAAACTAATCAAGGAGAGAAGCAACTTAGAACTTAAGGAGAAATTTCCTGACAGTTAGAACAATTAATCAATGGAACAACTTGCCTCCAGAAGTTGTGAATGCTCCAACAGTGAAATTTTTTAAGAAGATATTGGATAACCATTTGTCTGAAGTGATGTAGGTTTCCTGTCTAAGTAGTGGGTTGGACTAGAAGACCTCCAGGATCCCTTCCAACCCTGTTATTCTATTCTGTCCTAATCAATGAGAGAAGCAACCTAGAACTAAGGACTAAGGACTATTCCTCCCACCAAAAGGCAATATACGAACTGAAGAAGCTTATTGGATGAAATGCCTTCAAGAGAAAATAAAAGGAAACCCCCTCCCCCAAGAAAGTCCAATTGCCTTTTGTGAAAAACAAAAACACATCTTTTGGGCAACCATGACCTGGATGACTGAGAACCTCCCTAGACATCTATGGAGGGGATTGAACTATCAGAACTGCAAGGTCGCTTTCAACTCTGTTATTCTGTTATTCTGACTATATTGTTTTCACAGGGATAGAATAGAAGTGATTTTCAATTATCGTCTTTCAGGATCTATCTGTCTGTCTGTCTGTCTGTCTGTCTGT
>JAEANM010018464.1:0-12635 GCA_017656035.1 Myanophis thanlyinensis | reverse complement strand
TTGGTTACTTCACACACTTGTATATAGTATAAATAGAGGTTTATTACGGCTGTTTCTTGTTCTTGTTCTGACTAATCTTGCAAATAAAAAGAGCTGATTTCACTAGAGCAACCTTGCATTTGCCTTTATTTCTCAAAATAAAACAGGTTCTGTATTATTCCCTCTGCTATGGCTAACCAACATGAGTGGCTGAGTGTAATTGACTTTGAGAGTCTTCTGCTAAGATTAGTTAAATTCTGAATAAAATGTCTACTGAACAATGATTAACTACTTAATTCAGATGTGAACCTTGATGCTCACCATGTTCTGTTTTCTAACAACTTAGCAAGCCATAAGTAATCTGGACAATTCTATTTTCTTAATTATCAAAATTGAAAATTGTAAAGAAAGATGTCAAATATTAATTACACTGATGGCCACCCAAGAATGCTTAATTTACCATTGTTTTCTATTAACTTAAATTTTCCTAACCATGATGATGCGAAAATTATGAAATGTGCATCACAGTGTCACAGTGCAAGTCCTGCCCTTTCATGCTTGTGCTGCATGGACAATTATGTAAGGAACATTATTGCAACATTGCAGCACACATTTTATTGCCCCTTTGTTTATCTGTGTAACACATCTGTGTCTTTGGGAAGTCTGTACAAAGGAAGAAAATTGAGAGCTCCCATTGTCCAACAATATTTTTATTAACTAGAAGACTATCTTTGCAAGGTGTGGGTGTAAGAGAGAAAAGTATCTCCAGGTCTGTATAAATATTGCAATTTATATTTGCATTTACAGAGGGGAAAAGCATTTTCCAGCTGTTGTATAATTAGGGGAATGAATTGAATACTGTTTTACATAAGCTTATATTTACAAAAACTCTCATGCTGGCACTGTGTAAGTAGAATAATGAACTGGGAACAGTTTTACACAGGACTGTGTTCCTCAAAGGTGTTCACAAATCTCTCTGCAACAATGGAACACAGTCAACATCACACTATGGCAATGAAGGAGCCAAACCGTCATTCTTTAAGTTGCTGGCTTTCTTTTTGCAGGGAATTTTTGATGGAGGATATTCAAATGACAAAAATCCCAACAGGGGCATATTCAGAGGTGAAATCCAGCAGGTTCTAGCCTATTCGCTAGAAGCAGTTCGAAGAACCGGTTGTTAGAAGAAATCTCCTTTTGATTTTTCCACTTTACAGGGTTAATCCTGTAAGGAAGGCAGGAAAAAACCATTCTGGCCTAATCTTTATTGCCCTGCTTACAGAAACTGCCCATGAAGTCACATGACACCCCCCCCCAGCCACGCCCACCAAGCCACAACCACAGAACTGGTAGTAAAACAAATTGAATTCCACCACTGGACACATTTAACTGAATTTCATGCTGGTGATTGTGTGTTGCTCCTCTTGTAGATGGCCTCTGTGCCATTTAAGGCCTCATTATAAATGAAAACAAGCAAGTTTGCTTGCATCATATTTGATCTGGTCAAGACCTTTGTCCTTGAATAAAAGTTGCTCAAGGTTGTTTCTGAATTCTCCACGAATATAGTAGCCTCTGTTTCATATTTAAACACAGATGCTACCTTTGCACTTTCTGACCAAAGTTTGTAAAACAGACTCAGCAAAATATAATGAGGAAAACTGCATCTCCAGCTTGAGATCAACCCAGAGGAAAGCAAAAGAAAAAAAGAAGTTCTAAAGAGAGCTGGAGAGATCTGTTGTAAAACAAAACTGTGACAAAAATGTTCCCTGAGATTTACTCTCCTGTTGTAGGAGCAGAAATGAATCAATCGGAGAATGGGAACATTACCTAGGGACTGTGGAAGGCTGCTAACAAGCACAGGTAAGAAAGCAGGCATACTGTTGAACTTTTGCACTGCCAGTTCTGCTAATTGCATCTTCTGCAAATGCTGCAAATGCTGAACAATGTGATTTTTTTTTAAAAAAAGAAGTCCTTTGGGGGTAGGAATTTTAAACTGTTTTATTTTCCCCCAAATGAAATATGCATGTTCTTTGTTCCCATCTTGCTCCTTGGCAGCAGCAAGACAATGTAATCTATGCCTTGGAAATGAGGAGTGTAATTAACACCTCTCCTTAGTCTGAGACACAAAAGGGATCGCTAAAATGAACAGCATTCCGAACAGAGCTAAGCACATCTCTCTGGCAATTAGAGCTTTATTAGAGCTCTGCGTTCAGGATTCTCACCCATGCGGCCTCTTAAACTAATGCACACAGCGTCACGTGAACGCTAATAACTCTTCCTAAAGAGGGTCTTCCAGCCATGCTTCTGCCACTGACTCGGAGGGCTTTCTGAAACAGGAAAGATCTTATATTGCTGTTCAGAGCCTTCTGGTAATACCCACACCAGGAGAAAGCAGCTGCTACTTTGGGCAAGGTACAGCCTCTGGTCAGTTAAATTTTTAGAGGCTGTTGAGTATGGAAAACCATTGGTCAGTGCTCAACAGAGTAGTGCTGGACTAAGTATGATATAAACACTAACACAGCTAAAAGAGATCTGACACAGATTTTTGTATTTTTTATTTTTTGGCAGGAGATGCAACCAGATGCTCATGCTCAGCATTAAGGGACTGATGTGACAAAAAGATGCAGTTGATATTGCATTCACTGTGATTATTCCTAATTAATCTACTCAAGAAGCATATCTTGATCTGCTTCAAAGTTTCTTTTCATGTCAGTTTCAGGACAAAATTGGAATTTATGGCATTGCATAGATTTTTCCTCCAGTGACAACTTTTTCTAATGGTTATAAAATGAGGAGCATAGGGAAGTGTTTTTCTTTATTAAACAAGGAGTTGGCCACTTTTCTTGAAATACAGTTTAGCAGAGGGATCTCCAACCTTGGCAACTTTAAGACTTGTGAACTTTAAGAATTCTGGGAGTTGAAGTCCACAAGTCTTAAAATTGCCAAGGTTGGAGATTCCTGGTCTAGCACATCATCTGCATTTTTCTTGGAAGAGACAGAGCTGACCAAATATACTTTGGACATATCCAGGGTAGAGTATACTAACAGGCAATAGCTTAACTCTAAGCGTTTGAATAGTTCTTCATTTCTAAATAATGCAGCCTGTTCTTTGCAGTGTTCCATTGTTTTGAGTGCAAACAAAGTTGTAAGCAGTCTGTGTCATCATGTGTGAGTTGGCAGCCATATAAATTTGTTTAATAAAGAAATAAACAAACAAATAAACAAGCAAACTAATGGGAACATGGCCCAGGGCCTTCACTGCACCAGTGCATCAATTGTAGTATGACTTCATTTTTCTTTCCAGTAGAGGGTCAAGGTTTTACTTGATCATTGGACAAGTCATAAATGAAGATATGGTTTTATCCTCTATATTTCAATGTTTTGGTTTTACAGGCATTGTAGGAAAAGTGTTTTGCTAGTCTATATTGGCAAAAACACAAAAGGAATCTGGTAATCTTCCTTCTGAAATTTTTACTTTTGATCTCTTCTGGGTTGTACATTCTAAAATAAATATTTTATTATATTGTTTTATTTGTTTTTATTATACTTAAAAAGGACAAACATGGATTATCATAGCAAAATATTATCTCTGTGCATCAAAGTAATCTGAACTAGCCTTACTAGTTATGATGTATTTATACAAAGAATGCATCAAATTAAAATAGAACAAGTATCTTTAGTTTGTTGTAGAGCCCATCTGATTGTCCTGTTAGTGTAGGGCATGCCTTGATCACTTCCTGTTTGGATTACAGTCTACATCGGGCTGCCTGTGAAGACCACCCAGAAATTTTAACAAGCCCAGAATGTGGCAACATGCACAGTGACGGCTGCCCTAGGTTTGGCCATATAATAGCTCTCTTGTGTGAGCTGCACTGGCTTCCATTTTCTTTTTGGGTACAGTTCAAAGTGCTGGCCATCATCTTTAAAGCCCATAGGGCCAGGTTATTTGTAGGACTGCCTTTCCCTAAGGACATTTACTCATTTTTCCAGGTTAGATAAGGTAGGCATGATCCTAGTCCTTTTCCTTAAATGTTGTCATCTTATGGGAGCTGGGAAGTATACCTTTTCTGTGGTAGCACCTGTACTATGGAACACTTTTCTCACTGAAATTCAGCATGCATCTTACTTTTGTAAAGTCTGAAGACCTGGCTTTTCTCCAAGGTCCTAGGATAATATGAGGTGATTGCATATCTGAAAGTTTGACTTGGCACCAGGGTTTTGTTTTTAATACATTTGGGCTTTATAGTTTAATATGTTTTATGTTGTTGTTTTTTAAATTTTTGATTGGAAGCCTCCCAGAATTTGTTATAAGATGGCGGCTACATCAAATTATTTAAAATAAATAAAACAATAAAATAATATAAAATAAATAAAGAGAGTAAAACAAATGAGTCTGCTCTGTTCTGTCAGAAATTGGGGCTTGGGAAATCATCTACATTGGAAAATTCAGATAAAGGTGACCACTGGCTTCCTAAATCAGTTTTTTTTTTAAAATGCAGCAGCCCTTATGAGCTTCTGGGCATAATCTCAGGGCTGGTGATGGAATTCCCAAGGTTTTTAGCCTTGGTTAACTTCAGTCTCTATGACTATAAATATTTATAGAACCTGAGGAAATTGGTTATTTGTAGTTTGAACCCTATTACCTGTGTCTTGATTCCTGAGGTTCCTTTAGATAGCTAGGAAGAGTATGAATGTTATTCTGTTATTGTGTTATTTTGAATGACTGGATTCAGGAGGCCATCAAAACTTTTTCTTAGGGTAGATTGTTATACCATCTGTCCTGAAAGAGACAGTGGTGCACCCTCTTTCAATCTGTATTTCACATCTTTGGGGCAATTCTTGAGGATGGTTGAAAACCTTTTCTAGGTCTCTTCCAGTCTGGATTCAATCTTGGTCATGGGACAGAAATGAGATTATTCACTCTGGTACATAAAACTCTGATACCTTACTAGCAGGCTTTATCCTTTATCCAATTAAAACTCTCAGTGGTTTAATATGTAGGAATTAAAGCCAATAACAAAGATTATCCTCCACATGTATAATTTATATGAAAATATCAAAGATGTGTGCTACCTGCATTGTCCATTTGTTCCTGGGCCTGGGATTAATGTGGTTATTTTTTAATGTGTGGATTTTGTAAGCTACCCAGAATCTTCTGGAGTAGACAGCCATATCAAATCAAATCAATTAAATTAATTAAATTACATAGGTATAATTGTTCTTTCATTAATTCTGGTGAAGCTGTCAGTGGATAGTGACTTGTCAGTTCAAAAGTTCTTGTTCTCAGAGTAAAATTCATCATTGCCAGCTATTTTGAGCCGTCTCTGATTGCAAAAAAGAAAAAAGAAAAAAAAAGAAAAAAGAATTCTTAAACAGGCAACAACGTCCTTTGTGTTATTCTTCCTCATTTTCTCTCTGACTTAGGCATACTCGCTTTGAAGAGAGCTTAAGTGTACTTTCTACTTTACTAATGGCTGCAAACACAAAACCCTGAAGTGGCTCCCACTGAAACTCTATGCAGGTCTCCTTTAGGAATAAAAGCAAACACTCACTTTTGTGCACTTACTGTGCTGTAGTGCTGCTTTTCTTGAAAGCTGCTCTCAGTAATACATTGTTTGATTATGATGACAGATAGGAACAGTGATTTGGATAGGAAGTTAAAAGAGCCCAAGTTTGAACTCACAGAAAGATAAATGATTGAGTTCACTGTTTGATTATTAAAACCTGGCCAACATCTCAGCAAGGGATTTACAGTATACCTTAGTCAAATGAACAACCATTGGACAAAGATACATGGGCTTAGCGAGAAGGTACTTGACTAAGGCTTGCCATTAGACCCCATGCAATCATTTACTATGCATAATGAAGATTGTTTAAATATGAATGGCTGTTTGTTAAAACATTCTTTTTGGGCACACCATATGGGTTTTTAAATACAGGAAAAATTATTTTTCCCAGCATAGTATTCCTTCATCTGGTCACCCCATGGAATATATTCAGACACCTGAAATTTCAGAGTCTTCAGGAGAAACAGCTTGCAAATTCAGCCAAGTTATTTCCAATAAGGAATATGAAATTCTTGTTCAGATGGATAACACTCACTTAGGAATTTGTGATTGCTTTCAAAATATTTCCATTTAAGCATCTATGCTTTATGCTTTGTTAGTTGAGATGGATACAAATCATCCATCCCACTCTATGATATCTTGAAGGACCTTGTTCTCATGCTACATTTCTTGGTGTACTGCAAAATTATTTGCTTTGTGGCTCAAGCTGTATCACAGTTTTCCTTATGTGTGCCAAATTTCCTTGAACAAGTAACAAAACAGTCAATTTTTTCTGCCAAATTTCAGAGGCACAATTTATGGCCAGAATGATGAAATTATGTAGAGAACTGATATGAATTGTGGATTGGGCCAGTCCTTGTGATAAGTTATGTTTAAAGTAAACCATGATTCAGCACAATTGCTGCAAGCGATAGCTAGTAAAACCTTCCTAGGAAAATAGTAAATAGGTACAAAGCATATGCTTACTCAAGTACATATATGCAAGCATGAATATATTTGTTTCCAGAAATGCTGCAATCCAGATAGATCTGTGGCGATCTCAAGAACTTTTACCTTTTGTGGATGAAAAATAAATATACATTTAAAATGATCAGGGGATTTTATTTTGCAACAGAGACATTTTTCTGAATTCATACTGCAGAAATAAAACAGTGAAACAAATAATGAAGCAAATCCTCAATCACATTTGTTCTATGCAAACAAAGACATAGATATGGTTATTTCTCGTATTGACTACTGCAATAACCTCTACATGGGCTACCCTTAAAGGCTATCCAGAAACTGCAGCTGATGCAGAATGCAGGACTACAACAAGTTTTGGGGCATTCCTAGAGTTGTATATACAACCCTTCTGCTAACTGAGCTGCATTGAATTCCACTTTGCTTTTGGATCCAATTCAAAGTGCTAGCTATTAAAAGACTTTCATAGCATGGGATCAGATTACCTGAGAAGCTACCTCATCCCTATTTTATTGATTCAGCTCACCACCCAGTCAGCAGGATGTACTGTATGTTGCAGACCCCATTGGTTATAGAGTTTTGGTTGGAATGTTGTAGAAACAGAGTCTTCTCTGCCTTTGTCCCTGCCCTATGGAACACCTTTTCCCCAGAGGTGAGGTAGGCCCCCACTAGTAAATCATCCAGAGGCATGCAGATGATATAGACAGTTATTTGATAAATATTTAAAAACCTGCTTTCAAAATCTACCAGTGGCATTAGCTGCATTTGCAAAACTTGAGTTAGTGCTTTTCTTATTGGAAAATACTAAACTGGTAGATACGTTGCATAACAATTGGAGTTTTTAATTAAAGAAAGCTATTGAATTGCTTTTTTATATGCTAGGGCACCGAACTGTAATCGGATCACATAATCTTATTTCTTAATTATTTTCTTTGTAGCAGAGGGGGAAAGATGAGAAGGTCTCAATAGACAACACAAGAACTTGTAGGCGATGATGGACAGATCTAGTTCACATCCTAAATTTCAAGACAACCTGCATAAAAATCTTTCTTGGTTCTCCTGAAAGGAACAAATGAACAGGTGAATATTTTCATATGTATTATTCCTAAGGAAGTTATTCCTTAAATAAATTAAGCCTCTATTCAAGGAAATGAGGTGGGAGTACAACTAGGTACACTCAGATTAGCTTTCAGAGCTATGACCAACACAGAGGGATCCAGGTTTCAGTTCCAAGAAGTAATTATGCTAGAAGCTTTATTTTAAGAAAGAATATTAGGTCTGCAGGTATACCCACTTTTTTCCTGACAAGTAACTAGAAAAAACTCATAGAACTTTTCTTTTATATATGATATCTGCAGCAGGGAATGGTTAACAAAGCTGATGAAAGTTGGATAAATTAATGTCTTTGATTATAAAAAAATACTATCTATACTTACGGCTCAATGAAACTCCTTATAGATTTTTTGAATGAAACATGAACAATATTCATTTGCTTTTAAGATTGGTCTTTTTAAATTATGCAAGCAGCATCCAGGTAGCAGAGACAAAGAGAACTTCAGCCCCCCTATTTCTCTGATTCTGCCTTCAGAGCTCTATCGTATAATGCTTTATTAATTCAAATTTAACATTTTCTGCCTGGAATGTTTATTTCTTCTTTTACTACATCCAACAACTTCAGGTTTGCTTTTATACAGAGCAGTGGTGCCGCAGTGGTTAGAATGCAGTATTGCAGGCTAATTCTGCTGACTGCCAGCAGTTCAATTCTTACTGGCTCAAGTTTGACTCAGCCTTCCATCCTTCTGAGATCAGTAAAATGAGGATTCAGATTGTTGGGGGAAATATGCTGACTTGCTAACCAGTTTAGAGAGGTATATAAATCTAAGTGGCTGTTTCTATACAATAGTTCAATGTTGAACTTTCAAATGTTGAAAGCTTAAAGTACATGCTTTTTAGAATTGTCTTATTTTCCCCTACAATAAATTATCTAGGAATCTGCAACCCAAGACTGCCTACATTAATCTTTGCTTGCCAACTTTTTCCTCCATCTCCTTCCCTTTAACTCCAATCACTACCTACTAGTGTCTTAGCCTACTTCACTTTTCCTGCCTCTCCTCTAGAGTCTGAGTGTGTTTAAAAAAAACCCTGTATTTTTGTGTCTGTTCCCACCACCCCCAGACTCAGGTATTAGTTACAAAATCTGCAGGTTTAGGATATCATATGCCAGGATAATATATGGTGTCTTCCTTCCTCATTCTCTCAGCCAAACATTGGCCATATTTTCTAAATGGATCTATTCACTATTTTCCTAGTGACTTCATAAATAATATTCACAGGAAACAATGCAATATGCATTTTTAAAAAACAACAACAGCTATTGAATATTATTTTAATCTTTTGTCCCCACATAAGTAGATATAAATTATATCTCTTACTCTTTTCACTCTATACCCAGGACCAGCAAAAGAATCCTTTTTGTGCAAACCTGACAGGAGATGGGCTTTTTTTATCCTAAAAATCGCTAGAGTTTAAATTCTCAGAAGTGGCTGAGATACTTCAGGGTATGCTGAAGAATGATAAGTGATCAAATATTTTGCTGACCAAGAGAGAGAGAAAGATCCAGCTCCCTTTTTATTGCCTTGTAAGCTATCTTTAAATAAGGTTATGTCAGAATGATGCCTTCCATACTCACAACAAAGAACACTATAGTTAAAGTTATTTTCCTTGTGTTCATAGCTTTCTTAAAAGGTAACCCCATTTGGCATCTGTTAGACTTCATGTAGTTGAATAATAAGTAAGGTCTGCAGGATATTACTAGGATTTTGCACAATGCATGGTAGTGTATCCCTTCTGTTCCTTCTGCACCATATAGGGTAGCACCATACATTCTGCTCCTTATATTGATTAATGGTGGAATTAACCTGTTCTAATATTTTTCAGTATGCAAGATCTGGAGTCATCTGATCAGTGATGGAGATGAATTTTCACTTTCCAGATTGATTAGTTATAATTAGTGCAAAGCATAAATTTGAGACTTATCAGGAGATATTGCCGGCTGAATAGAAAACAGATGTCCTTTCCCAAAATCATACAATGTTCCCAGAAGAGATTTCATTAATAATGGTCTGCAGACTTTTCACATACTGAAAATAGATGGGTCAGCCTATAATAATCAAAAGCATTTGCATTGGGTCTGGTGCAACTCCTTTTGCAAGTACAAGTTAATTCTGCATTATATTCTCAAATAATGCCCAGGATATTCTCAAATAATGCCCAGGAAACAAAACATTGGCATAGAACTGAAGTTTATTTTGCAGTAAAATTGATCCCTTGAGGTTGATATTCAATAGCTTTAAGAAAAAAAAATCATAGAAAATAAGACACTAATGTTAAAGATGTTATTTATCTACAGTAGCATTTCCAGTTGAAGACAATTGTTTGACATGTAATATAGGGTCAGTACAATTCCCATTTCTTTCCTGCGCTGACTTTTTGTAAAATGCCTTTGTCCTGGGCCATTTTGCTTCCATTGCAGAGGTAGCTGTGTACAGCTTAACTTTGCCTTGTCTGCAGGATCTTTTCTTCCAATAAGCAATATGTTAAACTAGGCAAGGCAATATTATCTGTAGAATTGAGGTCATAGAATTGCATTTTATCATTTCATCCCAGGGAAGAGAATCATTGATTTGATATGCTCAGCTACCTTTTCACAAATATCACTCTCCTTCTGCAAATAGTGATCTTAAATTATGTTCATAATTTCCTGTGTGTGTATATATTTCTAAGATGTTTGAAATATTTTAATATGGTATTCCGTTTGTGTCAGATATTTCTGATTGTAAAGCCCTTTTCAGAAGAGTTCTTTTGTGATCAGAACAGATAGTACGCATCTTAAATATTCATTATTCATATTTTTTTTCACTTATCTTGCTATGAACATTTATCTTCTTCAGGACAGCTTTCTCTATTCTGGCATCTTCCAGTTATGTTGGACTTCAACTCTTATAACATTTTAATCTAACTCTAACCCATATAGAAGATATTAGATTGAGGAAGGATGCTTTGAAATGCTGCTCAATGTGTCACCAGCAGTGTACCCTATGGATCCAGCCAGATGAGATTTCTTGAAGGTGGAGGATAGTGTATATGAATCATCAACTGTAGTGCACAAGCATCTAGTGTACGTTCTTAGAAATGGTGACAATTCCTCTGAGATTAAGCAGGAGAGAAGAAACAGGATGAAGACAGGTCTTGATGAAATGGAAGCTTTGACTAGTTTCTCTGTTCTTGGACTACATTAGGAGTCATATTAGATAACAGATGGGCAATTTTTTCCTTTATTAAAGAATTTATTTTACCTATAATTTACTTCCTACGGCAGTCTTAATGCAACTGACAAATATTTCAGCAGTCTGCAGTAGTTTTAATAGCAACTAAAACACAACAGGAAATAATAATCACAGCAATAAATTGAACAACAGATCAAAGAAAATGTAACTCTTTTTCTTTCTTTAAATCTAGGAAGAATATATTAAAAATGGAGGTGTTCAAAAGATATCTTACCAGGTTTGTTTCTAAGTTAGGAAAAAAGAACACTGGGTGTTGTTTGAATTACAGGTGAAGTTTATTCTGAGAGCACAATATGCAATCAGCTATTGAAGCTACCACATTAGGTCTCTTCCAAAAGTCCTTTATATAGAAAAAAAATTCTTCCTTGAAAGCACATGAAAGTGTATCCTCTAGGTTTGATCTAATGGTTAAGATACTGGGCTAGAAACAGGAGACTGAAAGTTCTAGTCCCACCTTAGTCATGAAAGTCAGCTGGGTGACCTTGGGCCAATCACTCTTTCTCAGCCCAGCTCATTGTTCAGGCTTTGTTATTGTGAAAAGGGGAGGAGAAGGAGTATTAGATATGTTCTCTGCCTTGAGTTGTTTATAAAAAGAATAAAGATGGGACACACACATTCATTCCAAGAAAGTGCGCTTAGTCAGCATTCTAAGAAGTAACATTTTGCAGTCAGGCATTCTGCTGAATTGTGATTTCCCCTTTTTTTAATAGTAATCTCTTGGGAAAACCAAATTACAACAAACCCAGGACTATAAAGTATTCCTTTAATCTACCTCTCTCAACTACTTCCTAACTTATTCTCTCTCCCTGTCTATACTATTCTCTTGCCCTACTACCTATGGTCGCGAGTGGTCGTATGCACATTTCACTGCATTATGTGAAACCATGTATGTCTGTGCATGCAATGTATGTCTGTGCATGTATGTCTGTGCATGTGATGAATAAAATTTGATTTGATTTGATTTGAAATATTTTTTTCTTATTTGATCAAAGAGATCATAGGTTAAGATCAGAGAGGGAGGAATGCTTCTGCTTACTTATCTGCTTACTTTGGTGTTTCCTGTTGCCTTTTGATTTTGTCCACAATCTATTTTTATTTTCCTTTTGTCCTGATTATAGTTAGAAGAATGTGTGAAGAATGTGCTACAAGGAACAGCTCTCAACTGCTTAAGAGGAATGGTTAGAAACAATGCAAGTTACCTGTGATGGAGGTAAACCTCATTTTCCTTATGAAAAACCCACATTTGCACCAAATGAGTGTTTACAGGTCTACTTGTTTTGCGAGAGAGAGGGGTGGGTAGGCTGATCAGGTTGGAGATGAGAGAGATGGCAGACAATGGAGATTGGCAAGTAAAAAACTAAAGATTAGGAAGCTGCTGGATTAGCTTTATTGGACCTGCACAAACAAGCTCTTTCACTCTTCTATAATATCTGGCCTTGAAGCGTGAGATCATCCGTGGTTTTGGGGTGAGCTTCCATCAATACGCCGATGACACTCAGTTGTTCATCTCCACCCCAAACCACCCCAATGTGGCTGTTGAAGTGATGGGCCAGTGTCTGGAGGCCGTGCAGAGCTGGATGGGGTGTAACAGACTTCAGCTCAACCCAGCTAAGTAAGACCGAGTGGCTGTGCTTTCCGGCACCCAGATTTAGCCAGCTTTCATTATTGCTGGCCGTGGGGAATTATATATTACTCCTCATGGAGAGGGTTCGCAACTTGGGTGTCCTCCTGGATGTACAGCTGTCATTGGAAGAACATATTGCAGCCGTCTCCAGGGGGGCTTTCT
>JAEANM010018463.1:2158-12635 GCA_017656035.1 Myanophis thanlyinensis | reverse complement strand
ATTTTAACCAAATATCCACAAATGGATGACAAGGAAGCTAGAAATGTGTAGTTTTGCAAGATTTGCGAGAGTATGTCCTATCACTTTCACGAATAAGTCCCCAAATATAGTCCCCCATCATATGTTCAATGTAGGTTCCCTGGTAGCAACATTCAAAATGTTGCATGTAGTGATGAAAGCGCTCTCCTTGCTCCTCGGCCACAAAAGCGATGTTTCGGGGGGGTCTAACGACTATTTTCTACGTACTTGCTGCTCAATTAACCAGAAATCAATAAGTTGAAACCAGAAACAGAATTTTTTTGGAAAATTTGTTACACAGTGTAATCAGCATAAATCGTAAGGATACAAGCAACAAGTTATAGCCATAGTGGGAGGGGATGGGGGATGAAACGATAGAAGAATAATAGTAATGCAGTTAAAAATACCAGTAATACAGAGACCATTTGCTCATAAAATTGTCTGGAGTTGGACATGACTAAATGGTTAAAACAACCATTTTCTAAGAGTAAGCAATCCATAATTGAATAGTTTAGGCGTTGTTTGCTGTTTTTTTTTTTTTTCTATTCTGATCCAAAGTGGTGGAGCTACTCTTTGGAAGTTGAACTTAATGCCACTCCTTTCCCACACCTTCTTCTTCTCTAACCAGGAGAGGCTGCTGACTTCATTATGGAAGAACACAACGGTTCTGCAGAAAGCTCCCTGCCGAGCCCAGGACGGCACATCGCCATTAAGTGTGGGTGGCTGAGGAAGCAAGGCGGTTTTGTGAAGACTTGGCACACTCGCTGGTTCGTACTCAAAGGGGAGCAGCTATATTATTTCAAAGATGAAGATGAAGCCAAACCTTTGGTAAGTACAAAAGGGAGTGAGTGCAAAGGAAGACCGGGAGCTCAGGATGTGTATGGAAATTGCTTTTTTTCTTTTAAACCTTGGATTTCTAGACTGGCGTATCCCAGTTTCAAACTCTTCCAGCCAACACAGCCATGGGCAGGGGGTTGATGTGGAATATTCCGCAGCATCTCTTGGTGGCACCGATTTAAGGAAGGCAGAAGCCCAACAAAGACTTCTTCCAATTTTTGCAAGTTTTTAAATTTCTAACAGGTTCTCTCTGGTTGCCTACACAGCTATGGGGTTCCAACTCGATATGCTACTCAGTCTGATAGCTATGTGGGGCCATCAGGGAGGACTTGTTGTGTTTTCTGTTTCTTTCATTCTCCTGCCACACAGTGCACTTTGTTATGGAATTAGGTCAGAGAAAAATCTGGGGATTTTCTAAAGCAAGAGCAGTGTATTTGGGTGCTCTGGCATGTTTTGCGGAAAGTGATACTGGGACAGCAAAACTGGAGAAATGATATTTGTACCAGAGGTGAATTTTATTTTTCTTTTTTTTTTAAATTGTCAAACAGGTACAAGATAACAAGTATGGGCATGAACATGAACATAATAAAGGAAGTAAATACAAGTAAATGGGGACAGTAAGACAGGGATGATAGGCATGCTGGTGTGCTTCTGCATGCCCCCCTTTACGGACCTCTTAGGAATGGGGTGAGGTCCATGGTAGACAGTTGGAGGTTGAAGCTGTGAGGGTTTGAGGCTGTAACGACAGAGTCAGATAGAGCATACCAGGTGTTGACCACTCAGTTGCTGAAGTCGTATTTTCAGCAATCAATCAAATTCAGCAGGTTCTAGCAGGTTCGCTAGAAATGGTAGTAAATTGTCTAAGCAGTTTGGAGAACCGGTTGTTAGAAGAAATCTCCTTTTGTTTTTGTTTTCCTCTTTGCAGGTTTAATCCTGTAAGGAAGGCAGGAAAGAAACATCCTGGTGTTGTTTCTAGCTTAATCTTTATTGCCCTGATTACAGAAACTGCCCACCCAGTCACATGACCCCCCCAGCCATGCCCACCAAGCCATGCCCACAGAACCGGTAGTAAAAAAAATTGAATTCCACCACTGATTTGTACACATTCAAAACTGAAGACAACATTGGAATTCAAATGTGACTTTTATTTAAAAAAAAACCACGCCTGGTTTCTTCCTCTATTCAACTGTGGTGGTTATTCTAATGAAGTTCAAAATGAGATAATTAGTTTCTGGGTTTCTTTGTGATTCTCAAACATGAAATCACTTTGACTCTCTTTGAGTCCCTTTGATATGTAGCATGATTTTTGAACTCTATAAATTGCAAGTGCCTTCCTTTCAGAATGGCCAAGGTTGATCTTATTGTTAAGTAAAGTAACTCAGTCATTGTGCTGATATTGAGAGAACGGCTATGTTTTTAGTTTATGTTTTTAAACCCATTAATGACATGGAAACCAATAGTTTTCGTATTTCCTTTCTAAATACCATCTCCTTGAATGCCAGGTGATTATGTGACATTTTAGGGCACCTGAACTTTTCCGAAGCAAATACTGTTTGAGAAGAGCCAATTTAAAACGGAAATCTCCTTCTACCAGTCAACATAAATGATGATGATGAAGAAGACGACTCAAAATTGTTTTTACAAAGTAAAAGCAACTTAAGTGACCTTAATCATTTTTAATCCTGAAAAGCTGCATGCCAGACCTCACTTGATGATAGCATTTATCTCCTTGCAAGATCCAAGATGGGTTAGATATGCAAATGTCTTGCTAAGCACCTGAAGGCAGGATAAGAAGCAGTAGATGGAAACTAAACAAGGAGAGATCCAACCTAGAACTAAAAAGAAATTTCCTGACAATTAGAACAATTAATCAGTGGAATGACTTGTCTCCAGAAATTGTGGGTGAAAAAGATGATTAGAGGCGGAAGCTAAAACATATAAAGAATGGTTGCTGGAATTGGGTATGTCTAGTTTAATGAAAAGAAGGACTGGGAGTGATAGCAGTCTTCCAATATCTCAGGGGCTGCCCCAAAGAAGAGGGAGTCAAGCTATTCTCCAAAACACCTGAAGGCAGGACAAGAAGCAACAGATGGAAACTAATCAAGGAAAGAAGCAACCTAGAACTAAGGATACATTTCCTGACAGAACAATTAATCAGGGGACAACTTGCCTCCAGAAGTTGTGGAGGATTTTTAAGAAAATATCCTTTAGCCTCCTAATCCTTTAGGAGACATTATCCATTATTGGTTATCTCTACTATGATGAACAGTTCGTCTTTGATATTCTTAATGGGCCTTGCCGTCTGGTATGGGATTCTCCACTGTGAAACATGAAAGTACATCAAGATACATGGACAATTGGAATAGCTGCACCCTGCCAAACATTCTCCTCCTTCCTCCTCCTTCTCTACATCCACAGATAATAATACTTTACAATTACCAAATGCAAGAGAATATTGGTACATCTCACATACTAACACATTGGTTACAGAGGAACTTGGTTTTTTTTTCTGCCCTTGAAAAATTATTGAGGAACACTGGGGGGGGGGAACCCATATTGAAGCAGATCATGTTACAAATGGTTTTTGCTTTCTTGTCTGAGAAAGCATGGAGAAAAACAGCAAGGAAACTGCAAATAGAGAAGAACAAGTTAATGCAACCTGACAACAAATCATTTTTGAACGTTTTAACTCCGGAAGAATACCAACATTTGCATTTTTCCAAGACTTTGCTCTATTTCATTACGGTGGGCAAGGATTAATCCTCATTGATGCCCTGGTCATTTTATTCCACCCCCTCTCTTTTCATGTGTTTTATTTTGATTATACATGAGCTTTGAAGCTCGTATAATCAGTGAGTATCTAGTAGGCTTCAGATTCATAATACAATAATTGTTTGACTGTAGCTGACTAGAAAGTGTTTGCTGCTGTTTTGGAACTGAATTAGGGATTTCCCAGCATATTTGTTCTGCCTTTAGGGCTGGGAGAAGATAGACAGAGGTCCCATGGTTATCTACCACTCATTCTGGGTGTCTTTTTAAAAGATCCTTGCAGGCTGAGTGCTGATATAGACAGTTTTAGTTTTAGCTGAGATCTGTAAGGAACAATATGGTTGCCACAATATAAAAAAAGATGTTGTGACTCAGAAACAATGCAGAGAAGAGCAACAAAGATAATTAGGGGACTGGAGGATAAAACATATGAAGAATGATTGCAGGAACTGGGTATGTCTAGTTTAATGAAAAGAGGAACTAGGGGTGACATGATAGCACTGTTCCAATATCTCAGGGGCTACCACAAAGAAGAGGTAGTCAAGCTATTCTCCAAAGCACTGAAGGCAGGACAAGAAGCAACGGATGGAAACTAATCAAGGAGAGAAGCAACCTAGAAATAAGGAGACATTTCCTGACAGTTAGAACAATTAATCAGTGAAACAATTTGCCTCCAGAAGTTGTGGAGGATTTTTAAGAAAAGATTGAACAGCCATTTGTCTGATATGGTATAGGACCGTGATGGTGAACCTATGGCACAGGTGCCACAGCTGGCACAAAGAGCCATCTTGCTGGGCAGACAAGCTGTCGGCCAACTTACACCTATTGCATGCGCAATTGCAGAGACCCAGCTGGTCTTTGGGCATCCGCTGTGCATGCGTGTTATTGCAGCAGGAAATCCAGCTGGTCTTTGGAGCTCTCCTGCACATGCACATGTGCTTGTTCATGTGTGCATGACTGCTTGCACGCAGCACACATGCATTGCACATGCAAAAGCTGCAGGCATGTGCAGATGGTGCGGTTGCACATGCAGCACGTGGAGGAGTCGCACGCAAGTGTGGATGGCACATGCAAAGCACGTACTTTTCAGCACTTGGTAAGTAAAAGGTTCGCCATCACTGGTATAGGATTTCCTGAGATACGTTCTTGAAAACACTTTGCAATATATTTATAAAATCACATGCATAACCAAGCAGAGAAACATAAATGTATTGCAGAATGTTTTCAAGAATATCTCTCATTCCTTACTATTGTAGGAGCAGCTGTGAGATGAGCATAATGTTAGCCCGGTTAGATCTTCCTTTTTTATTTTTATTTTATTTCCACGCTACGGTGGTATCACGTACATGACAAAACCTGGAGGTTTCTTCATACAAGAGCAGCTGTCATCTCTACAAATGACCTCCCATCCTCATGGTCTTTGCAATGTTGCTTCCCCCCTGAAGTAATATACAGTAGACACTCAACAATTGTCAGGTCATGTGTGACCCTCAGCTGTCATTTTGTGGGCTGAAGGATATGTGAAGTCTTCAAGAGAAATCAGAGTATAAGGGTCACCAAAGAAAAATGTTGACCATCCTAATCTTTAAAAAAACTCAAAACCCTTCATAGGCCTTCTCTTCATACAGTTTAAAAGTCTATTCAGTTTCTTGAAAAACATAGAAATGTAGAAAAGAGATTACTGTATTTTTCAGTGTATAAGATGTATCTGAGTATAAGATGCACCTAGATTTAGAAGAGGAAAATAAAAAAAAAATTGAGGCCTCCACGCACCCCATTTTCAGGCCTTTTTTTGGGTTTTTTTGGCCTGTTTTTGATGTTTTTTTGGCCCATTTCCGAGGCTTTTTTGGGGCCCATTTTGAGGCATTTTCCACCCCGTTTGTGGAGGGTTTTGGGGCCCATTTTTTCTGAAAAAGAGCCTGAAAAGGCCTGAAAAGGCCCCAAAATGGGGCATATGGAGGCCAAAAAACGGCCAGCGGGTGGGCGGGACTTCGATACCATTAGCTGCATAAAACACACAGATATTTTCATCCACTTTTTTGGGGGGGGGAAGTGCATCTTATATGAAAAAAAAATACGGTAATCTGGGACTCTCAAGATTTCACCGTCCAGTTTCAGAAACATTAAGAATAGCACAGGCTTAAATTCAGATGTCCATGCATTCTGCGGCAATAATTTGATGGGACATTCACTTCCCAATCAGTCTGATCTTTATGGCCCTTAAACAGTATTTGCACATCTTCCACTGGTATTAAGAATTACCTTGTGAATAAAAGTATATCATCTATGGTTTAATTAAGTTGCACTTTGCCAGATGTCCTCGTGTGACAAGCTTGTCTTTTTTATGGGCAAAGCAGGTTTTTAGAGGGCCCTTATTTTGGCAAAATACATACTTTCCATCTCATCCAATTTGTGTGGAAAATTCATTAGCAGAGAAGTCCATTGAAGGCATCTGTTAGGAGTTAATGGAGAACAACTGCCTGAGTTCAGCTGAATTTTAATTAAAATAATTTAAAACTTCTAATGGATCTGTTAAATAGAAATTAATGCGATCATTACATAAATTACATGAATCAAAATGTGGGGAAAACCCACATCACTCTAGTTATTCATGGGTAAATGCAAAAAAAAAAAGGCCTTTTGGCAAGGGTAATTTTGGGTAAAACAGAAAAAAAAAAGCTTTGTCTAAGACAAGGTTTACAGTCAGGTAAATGTATAGAGAATTGAACTGCAGCCTAAGGATTCAATTAGATATGATATGGGAGAACGCTAATTAAAATCTGCATTAATCACAATTGTAGCTATGGTGACAGGAGTCAAGGGACATGGAGGCTCACAGAGATGGATTTCCCCCCTCCCATTTTAAAAACTGTCCCTTACAAAAGTAGAAATTGAGAAAAAAATTAAGCATAAAATATCTGTATTTTTTTTTGTTCAGAAGACAGAAATTCAGAAATCATTTTTGCTATAAAAAAGTGTTTTAGTCCCCATATCCTGATCCTATCTTTCCTCCCCTAAGCTGGATGATTATTTCTTTGTAAAATGAGAATCTCGATGTATAATCTTATCTGTGTTTACTCAAACATATCTCACTTGCTTAGGCCATTCAAGCTTTGAAAAACTCGTTTGTATTAAATACTGCAATGTTTTCAGAGTTTGAAAAAGGAGATGCCCATTTTTCCCTCCTGGTAGGAGACATATTTATCTTCAATCATTAATATTCACATACATACCGTGTTTCCCCAAAAATATGACCTACCTTGAAAGTAAGTCCTAGCTTGGTTTTTACACATGCGCCTAATATAAGCCCTACCCCCAAATAAGCTCTATTTAAGACTCTTCCCACTCTGGGGTGAAGGGGTGGGGCAAGGCACATGGGTAAAAATTAAGCTAGGGTGGGGATGAGGGGATGGTGGAGCTGCCCTACTTACCAGGCCCACTTCTTCTGCATCTGCTCACTACCACTTGCACACATTGCCCCGGCCTCCATTTTGCCATCAGAGGCCTTCTGGAAAGCCCTCTGCAGCCGATAACAAAGCTCCAGATCAATCCATGAGTAAGTGGCAACAAGTGGCCACAAAAGATGTGGACTGGTAGCAGGCTCCTGCTGGGTGGGGCTGTCGGTGCCCCGCCATGAGGTGAGGTGAGTCAGTAATTAGATCCCCAAAACTAAGACCTAGTGCCTTTTTTGGTGGCAAAAAATATATAAGATCAGGTCTTATTTTTAGGGAGACAAGGTGTGTGTATGTGTGTGTCTGTGTGTACTGTACGTACACACACACACACATACACTCACATATATATAGTGACCATTTAAAGTTACAATGGCACTGAAAAAAGTGACTTGTGACTGTTTTCACAGTTTTGACTTTTGCAGCATCCCTATGATCATGTGATCCAAATTCAGATGTTCATATTTATGATAGTTGCAGCATCCCAGGGTCATGTGACCACCTTTTGCGACCTTCTGACAAGCAAAATCAGTGGGGAAACCAGATTTATTTAATAACCGGTTTCCTAATTTATCAAACTGCAGTGTTTCACTTAACAACTATAGCAAGAAGAATTGTAATGGTGGGCAAAACTCACTTAACAGTGATTTTGGGCTCAATTGTGGTCATAAGTTGAGGACTACCTGTCTTGACTGAGAATGTTGGCTCCGGCCAGGAAAAATTCAGTTTCCGTTTCTAGCTAGCTTTTGAAAAGTCACCACTGAGCCTGAGCAAAGTAGAAAGCGTAGAGACTTAAATATAAAATAAGGCTCAGAACCATCACTTTCAAAAACCAGGACCGCAACATCTACAGAAGAAAAAAGCTTTTCAATTCTAGAGCAAAAGTGAAACAAATTATTCTAAAGATGTAGTTTAAGGAAGGGGAGTCTTGTGGCTTTCCAGATGTTGCTAAACTACAACATCTTTCACCCTGGGCCATGAGGTGATAATTGCTGAGATGATGTTCAGCAACATCTGGAAGACACGTAGCAGCGGGCTGAAGCAAAGAAAAACATTTTATTACATACTGGAAAGGCCAAAAGAAAAGCATTTGATAAATCTTTCTGAAAAAACTATTCATAACAACAGCGCATGCACAT
Source organism: Myanophis thanlyinensis (assembly GCA_017656035.1). Lineage (NCBI taxonomy): Eukaryota > Metazoa > Chordata > Lepidosauria > Squamata > Homalopsidae > Myanophis > Myanophis thanlyinensis. The sequence goes on along the minus strand of JAEANM010018463.1, from coordinate 4,420 downwards.
GGAGTGATCTGATTCCTTTTACGAAGGAGCAGCATTGGAAGGAATCTTAAGTTCCAATAAAGGAGAATATTTGTAGCTCAGAGTTGAAATGAGGGGTCCTTGGTTTTCTCTGAGCTTGGTTGTTTTCTTCCAGACGTTTCATTGACAAACTAAGTAACATCATCAGTGCTGACGATATTACCTATTTTGGGCAATGAAATGTCTGCTCAGAGCACATCAAGGACCCCACGAATCTTAAAAGATAGCCTTTCACTTAACCCAAATACCATAGCTAAGGCTCAGTAGATTCAAAACCAGTTGGATTTTTCTTCTGGATAAACTTGCAAAGAATTACAGCATAGGTAAAAGTAAAGGTTCCCCTCGCACATATGTGCTAGTCGTTCCCAACTCTAGGGGGCGGTGCTCATCTCCGTTTCTTAGCCAAAGAACCAGCGCTGTCTGATGACGATTCTGTGGCCATGTGGCCGGCATGACTAAACGCCAAAGGCGCATGGAGTGCTGTTACCTTCCCACCAAGGTGGTCCTTATTTTTCTACTTGCATTTTTACATGCTTTCGAACTGCTCGGTTGGCATAATCTGGGGTGAGTAACGGGAGCTTACTCTGTTATGCAGCGCTAGGGATTCTAACCGCTGAACTGCCGACCTTTTTGATCGACAAGTTCAGCTTCTTAACCACTGAGCCACCACGTCCCTCTAATTACAGCATAACAAGATGCAAATGACTAAGGACTGCTTTTCTCTTACAATGATCAGAATCACAATCAAGCCTTTTCCTTGACTGATAAATTGCTTCTTAGGCCAGATTATTATTATTTTTTAAAATAACCCCCTCCCACAATATGCTATGATCCAGGGAGCAAAATTTGAATGCCTGCAGAGCTAAGAGCAGAGTGCTCAGTTTGTTGAAAGTCACAAACAGAGTCGATTGTCCCCTATAGCCAACTTGCTTCTTTTTCTCATTCATGTCACTTCTCCTTGTCAAATGTTTATCTTGCAGTCTTTTTTCCCACATGGTTTGGGGTTTTTTTACTCTGCGTATAAAAACAGTTGAAGATGACAGACATTCTCCCTCTAAGTGCAAGGTCAAGTTTAATGCTCAGCAAGCAAAACAGAGAGCTCGATTTAGGTCATTCCCACATTCTGGAGAAGGAGCTCTTGTTATGGCTGGTAACACTGGGAATATGAAAAACGAGGTGGAATCCAGCAGGGGAAGTAATGAGAGAGTATCCATAATGTCACCTTCAGCTTTGAACGTTTAATTTTAATTTTCCTTTTTAATGTTTCATCTAAGATAATATCGCTTCCACTTTGTCATATTTGGAACCACATCAGAAGTGTGGAATGGCTAATTGACAGCACCAGGCACTGATGCCAAGATGTGGCTGGTTGTATTATTACTGCCAAATGGGATTGTATACCATGCGGTTGGCTTAAACCCTACCTGTGTGAGCCACGATCCTAATTTTTTTTCCAAACCTGGCTTGGCAAAATCAAGATTATTTCTGGAGAAGGCAGAAGGAACACACAGGTGAAGCCAACTTTTGAAAATTCCTTAAGTTTGTAAATTTTGTTTAAAATGGTAGCTCTCATCCATAATGTTCAAATATTGTATTGGAGTGTATATCATGTATTGACATATATTTGAGAACATTTGTGCTCGTATTAATCATCACACTGTAAGTTTAGTTTGGAATCCAGCTACACAAGTTTGTAAGCAGTTTTATGGGAATTATTCTTCTTCACTATGGCTGATCCCGAATCCTTCAAACAGAAGCTTATTGAAATCAGGTTCTAATTTTTAAAAAAATGTTAAGTAGACTTTATTGGAGAAAACACACTTCAGGGATGAATCTTGGCTCCCTCTGATACTTTCAGTTTGTTTGAGAATTTTCCCTTGCATGATAGGGTTGGATAATACCTTAAACATTAAATAATAACTAAAGCACAAATGACTTTTCCTTTACAGTGATTTGGCATAGTTGTTTGACAAGGCGTTAAATTAGGAGGAGGCCAATGAAGCAAAACAAAATGAAGATTCCTTGGTGTTCTTTCAGCTTGGTTGTTTTCTTGGAGACCTTTCATTACCAAACTAGGTAACATCATTAGTGCTAGTAGAGAATTGGGTTTGCTCTCATTCTATATTCTAGTAGTTTGTCCTGTCAGTGTTGGTGGGAGTAGTCTTGGTGGTTTTGTTAGTGGGAAAGTTTACTCTTAGCTTGTTTGGCAGTTCCTTGATTCAATTCAATTCAATTCAATGCAAT